>JAANSN010005461.1:0-12399 GCA_036850665.1 Dicranocentrus wangi
TTTAAGAGAGTGTGATGTGACGAGTAGTGTATTGCGATAAACCGGAATATTTTTTTGAATATAAAATGTAAAATGGTTGTGAAAAGTTAAAACGTCAAACATGAAATATAACTAATACACGGGGGAGAATGTACCGTAGATTACTTTCCATCAACTCAGACTGTGGAAATAATTTTGCAGGCAGTGGGTGGGTGCAAGCTAAACTTCCGCTGTACCTGGTTCCAACTGCCGGCCTTGTTCCACTGTGACGAAAACTACCTTCACGTGACAGACAACACAGTGTTTCTGGATAGCAAGTAAGATTTATGAATTGATTTACAACGTGATGACGACGACACCAACCATTCCCTTATTTCTCTCTCCATAAGAAGCAGTAATAAGGGTCCAAATTTCTTCTACTCCCAATTTTTATTGTCCCCGTGAGAACCTCCTCTCCCAAAATTCCCATATTGATCACCTTGCTCTTAATTAAATATAGATTCTGTGGGAACCGGAGACCCCGTCAGGAGCTTACTTCCACCTCGGACAGGCTCACCCTCACCTTCAAATCCAAGGGGGCAGCCCTGCCCGCAAGTTTCGATTGTACGGTGTTATGCTCCGGTCCCAACGGTACGTGTGTACTTTTCCACCTCCATATTCATTGTATCCAACCATGTTTACTTTTTTTAAACTCAAAACGTGAATACTTATTATATTATACTGTTATATCGCATATTTTTTTTCAGACATCCCGTCTTTGACATCCCCCGCACCTACAGAATCATCCCTGTCCTCCTCATCAGCCTCACCGGTGACATCACCCTCGATAGTTGTCCACCTCGATTCCTCCTCTGCGACGACTGGGGTGTTAGTGTCAACGTCAACCAACAAGAGAAACTCCACGTTAATCATCAACCTGCCTTCAAAGCCCCAGCTGAGAACGGGAAATTGCAGTGAGTGCTATGCTGCTGCTGCTGCTGCTCACCACGAGTTTCAGTTTAGCCAAAACAGTTGACAAGTTTGTAAAGAGAGAAAGAGTTTTGACAGGAGCCTCGAGAGAGCTTTTTGTCATGGGCATAAATCACTTCAACTCTGTTGTATACAAAAACATCACATCACATCATGTGTATATGTAGTAATCTGCTTGTAACATGCAAAAATATTTTCATTGACAAAATACCCAGGCTACACGTATACAAGCCATACCCCCAACACACACACAAATTATGACATGGATGAATGAGCCGTATGGCACACACAAAAGGGAATAGAACAAAAGACACTGAAAATCACGCTCTTTCTCATTCAGCCTTCGTGTCCCAAAAGGCCAATGGAAAAATATAAAAACTTTTTGTGCTCGCACAACAACAGTCAGAGTCACACTCTTGACAATAACATACACAAATTTATATTTTTTTTATAATCCTATTGACTTATGATCTCATTCCTAAAAAATTTCCCAGGATGAACTCAACTCTTCTTCTCCCCGGTGGGGCTCAGATTGTCGTGATTTTTACTTAATAATATTCCCTTTTGTTGTGGTGCAACGTGTGTGGCGCCTTGTGGCATATGGCTTTTGTAAAGAAAAAAAAAACTTTTTCCTGTAGCTATACAACTTCTTCTTGTACTTCTTGAGCATCATTTCACCTGTTAAAACTCTGAATGGGGATGCATCATCCATGATATTATTATTATGATTTTCTGGCAGTGTATCCTTTTTAAGGTGGATAATCGTCAGAAGGCAGGTAGAAAGAGGCAGGGAAATGGAAATATTTACATTTCGAATAATATTGTTACTCCAACAATAAAATTACAAAAAAAAGTTCTTTTTATGCTGGATGGAGGTGAACAAAAAGGAAGTTGCTCAAGTGGGTGAAAACTCCAAGAGGGAATATTTTTTTTAGAGATGCTTATACTTATGAGAGTAGGCATGAATGAACACACTGACTTGGATTGTGGAGAATCATGAATGAAATTCTCACGGGTATAAAGGATTTTTTGGAGAGTAAAAAGTATTTCAAAAGTAAATAGACCTGAAGTTGGAAAAGAAAATGATGGTCCAGGATGTAAATGGGGGATTATTGAATTAGGGGGAAATAGACACATTTTGAAACGGATCGGGATTGAGCTTCGTTTATACTTCAGACTAAGGAAGGGTCTCATATCTGCACTGATAGATGATCTGCTTACTCAATTTGAATGCTTTATCGGCGCATTACCATACCACTTATCAATTTTAGAGCGCCTTGCAAAGTTTCATAAGAAAAAAAAGTCCACAAGAAAATGACTAGCCAAATGAGCTCCTCCAGAAGAGGGAAGTGTAATATGCCGTAAAAAAAGGCATTTCAAGCACTTTCTCAAGAGCTCTTCAAAACCAAGAAAAGGCTCGACTCTCCTCCTCCGATTTTCCCAGACTTGTTCCAAATTCTCAAAGGAGAACCAAGAGCTGCTTGGCTCGTATCTTGGTTTTCCAAAAAGGCAAAACTACCCCTTTTTCCCCGCTACTGCACTACACACTCTCGGCCCTCCTTACTGTCATTTTTATACTACATTTAAATTCAGATTCAAAGCCATACACTCACGTATAGAAAACAAGGAGGATGTTCGCAGAGTTTGCATCCTGAATCTCAAGGTGTAGTAGCTGGTTTTTTATTATTATTTTATTTATCCACCGGACAGGTATACTCTCTCTCTCTTTCTCTCTCTCTCTCTCTGTTTGTTTGTATTCCTATGAAATTTAAATGAGCGACTCTGTCTGTTATTGGACTGGACACAGAATGCGGAGTTCCAGACGGCCATTATTCATCAGAAGTTGAAGGGCGGATTGTTGGTGGGAGCACCATGAAACCGGGAGAGAGTCCGTGGACCGCGGCCCTTGTGAGCAAGAACAGCAATAGGCCGTACTGTGGAGCCTCTTTGATAAATAATAGATTTCTCCTTACGGCAGCACACTGTGTGCTCAAGTGAGTATATACTTATATACCTAAAAAATACTTTTTAAAATCCTTTTTCAACTCTATATCAAAATATATATATAGGAAAAGTTCCCACCGTCTACTTTTTCATTCCATCTGGAAAACGACTTTATCTCAAGGAGCATAAAAAAGAGTTGACGGTGTCATCTTCCATTTATAATCCCATTTTTCCTCTTTCTTCTTCTTCTTCTTCTTCATCATCTCCAGCCAGCCAGTTGGGCTTTTTATATTTTATGGGAAAATAAGAGAAAATGCATGAGCCAATGCAATGCACTGATGTCCTTTTTTGGGATTGTGTTATTTTATCACTATATTTTTTCCATCTTTTTCTGAAAAGAGTGTATATATAGTGAGTGGCACACATTAGAGGAACATTATTGTTGTCACCTGTGCAGTTGCAAATTATTTTTCAAATATCTTTGCCCGAGTCAGGACAGGGAAAAAAAATATCCTTTTCAGCTTTAAAAAATATAATAATAATAATAATATATCCACAGCTTTTCTTTTTTACGTGTAGGCAGTAGCCGTGCAGTAGGGCTGTCAGATGACAGCCCTCTTGTGTATTTACAATGCCCAAAAATCCCATAAAAATTACCATATTTAGTTACTCAAAATGATAAATTTTGACATTCCTTTGCAATTTTCGTCAAAAGTGTACACCAGGTAGAGTAGTAGAGGCAGGGTCGTAAATTTTCGAGTTGTGAAAAGCCTGCGACTTCACACATGGCCACTGTAGTAGGTAGCAACTTATCAGAAAGGATCGCTTCCTTTGCAGAAAAAAAAGAGAAGAAAACGATGTTAGCTTCACAGAGAGAGAGAGAGAGAGAGAGAAAACGATTAAGATCTATTCACAAATAAATAGTCAGTGTGTTAGAAAAAAAAAGTGGCAGAGGCTGAGAAAAATTTACAATGGCACATATGGCGGTGGCGGTGGTGGCAATGGTTGGTGTCCAGCAGCGGACAAAAATGACAATTTTCTAATTTGAACCTGCCAGCCAGCTACTTCTGTTTCGGTCCTCTTCAAAGGGAGGTAATAAAGATGTCCAAATTAATTTGTAGCTCAGGCGGCGCAGCATACGAAAAATAATAATAATACGAAAGATTCATGTACTACTCTGTTCGGGTAAACTGGTGTCCCGTAATAATTTTTAAGTTTTATGGGGCTGCCAGCTTGAAGTGGGGACACTTTTTCCGAGTCCATATGTTCCCATCCATGTCCAATGTCCAGGATGTGAGAAAATTTACAGGTTTTTATTAACACAAATCTTCCGGACAACTTTGAAGGATTTTTCAACTTCTTTCTTCTCTCCTCTTTTCATCTAATTGCTCAAGTTTGGGATGACAGTGGGAAATAAATGGGAGGAGCTTATGTATGCAAAAAAACGAATATCATTTATTCATTTAAATTATTATTGTGCCTCACAGCCAAACGAGGAAAAGCCGGGATGCGTCCAGAGAGAAAGACTTTTACTTTGACGTGTTGCTAAACGAGCATGATATTAGTCAAGCAAATGAAATTGCTGGCGGCACCATCCGCGCCAGCGTGGCTAAGATAATAGTTCATCCAAAGTACGACAACGGGACTTTCAGCTATGACGCTGCATTATTGAGATTACAAGATCCGGTCGAGTTCAACCCGCCCGACTACCAACGCTCCTCGAAGCAGGCGGCCGGCGGCGGCTTTGCCCACTGGTACTTTAACGGATTTGACTTCCACTCCACGGGTTTGGTATAAAACTATTCGGAATCGGAAGTAGCAACTAGCAGTAGCAGCAGCATGCTTTTTCTAAGGATTTATTTTTCGGATGCTCATATGGATATTATGTATTTTGATATGCAGAGGACGAGCAGCAGGGCCAAGCGTTTCATCATTCCGGAAATTGAGGCTCGTGCAATACCCCCGAAACCTGTGCCTATTTGTTTACCGGACCCGACAAGCCTGAGATCCGGAAGGGGAGCTGATGATGATGATAATAATGATGACGACTACGCCGTGGTCACGGGATGGGGTTTGGTGACTGAAGGTAGAGAAAATATGATGGAAAATCCGTTTTTTATTTTTATTTTTAAAGCTGTAAACTGACAAATGGTATAAACTTTGCTGCGCATTAGCACCACCACCACACCACCGTGCAGGTATATGAGAATGATGATGGTGTTGTTGGTTGTTGGTGTGTGGTAGCAGCTCACTCACAGTCGTCCTAAGTTTTATAAAAATCTGAATTATTGTTCAGAGACCTCCCAAAACAGCTTTTTTCTCTGGTTTTATTACTCCCTCTGATAGTTTCCCTTATCGGAGCTACTAAATGGAATGCAATAAAGCTCATGTTTATCGGGTTGCTTTTTAAGGGGATTCGGATGCAAAATAATTTACAGGATTGCTCATAAACTCTTTTAACTCTTCTTCTTCTTTCGTACAACATGAGATGTGTTGTTGTGTGCTCCGTAATTCATCCTAATTAGGAGTTGGAGGCGCAAAACCACTTTGGGATTTTATTACTTCAAATATATATATATTTCAGTTTTTTATTGAAAAATTATCCGTTTTTTTGGAGGCGATTAGAGAGGTTATTTTAGTTCCCTTTAAAACTGCATCACATTCCTGAGGCTGAGAGATACCAGAGGCGTCAAAGCTGTCGGGGTCGAATGAGAAAAATATGTTCGACTTTGCGGAGAGGAGCAGAGCAAGGAGCAAAAGAGTGTCGGGCATGAAAAGCAAATAAAAGGAGATTTTTATCATATATAAGATTTCGTGCAGAGAGAGCCCCTTTTACTTCAAAATACATTATGTATTTAACCGTTTCCTTCAACTGGGGGAAGCCTGCTGCGTGAAATGTAGGAACTTAAAAAAAAGAGTGGATAATATACCTTTGTGGTAATTTGGGAAACGGTAGACGGGCGACTTGTGATCTGACAAAATAATGAAACAGATAGTTTATCTTGGGAAGGAAAATATTTTGAATTTTTCAATGTGCTACAGGAGGGAAATGTATATACAAAGGATTCCGTATACTTACCTATTCATAATTCGTATGTCCTGGCTGTTTTTATATAAGACATTTGGCGTTGAAGAGCGCAAGTGACAAATTCTTCCAAATTATTATTGATTTAGCTCCTCCAAAACGAAATATTATTTGCCTCCTTCTTTAAACATAGGCGGAAGTCCCATCCAACGAGATGCTGAAAGCAAGAGTTCAAATATTTAACGACTCAACATGCCAAGAACTTTACAAGAAGCACAACTACGTCATCACGGAGAGCATGATGTGTGCCGGCTACATAAATGGAGACATTGACTCTTGCGTGGTGAGAAAAAAAAACATTATTTCATTCACGGGACAGGACAGGACATAGTAATACGTCATGCTTAAATAGCATAAAACCTTATAGTTCTCTCCATAAACTCCAATGTTGGAATTTTGCTGCCTTTCCCCTCAATATGCCATGCCTCAGCGAGATGACACTCTCAATTCCTTAATTACCTGAAATGTTTAGTAATTAAGTGTTTAATGTCCTATGTTCTCAAAAATTTCAGGGCGACTCCGGCAGCCCCCTTGTGACGGAGGACAAAGACCGTGTTGTTCTCACAGGAGTGGTCTCATGGGGTCGGGGATGTGGTCGGAAACAACTTCCTGGCGTGTATACAAAAGTTAGCGGTGAGTGTGATGTGATACTCAAAAGCGTCTCAGCTGAATATCACATTTTAATTACTTCATGACTTGCTTAACGACTTTATCAGGGGATTATTAACAAGAAGAAAATGGAGATGCAGGATGTGTGCAACAACAAGGGAATGACTTAATAAATTTTATGGGTTGCAGAGTTGATGGATTGGATTCAGACGGAAGCCAGTGATGATTCGGTTTGGTGCTCTTAGCCACACGACAAAATCGACGCATCTACAACATTCTACAATAAACGGTATACCAAATAAATTTTCAAATGGAACCAAACCTAAACGCAAATAAATAGACAAGCAAGCAAGCAGCTAAAAACCAGTGTATATAATCTTGATAATCCACCATTTTCCACTATTTCTTTCCCGTTGTTTACCTCATTATTACACGGGCGGGAAAGAGACCTCATCCCATCCATCATTGGATCAACTCTCATAATTACTTTTCTAATTTGATGTATTCCTCAAAAAAATGTATACCCCAGCGGGACATCCTTTTCATCTTCCACGACACTGATTCATGACCATCATCCGATTTTTTTTCTCCGATTGACAATGCAATGGCTGGCTCCCCCGACCAACGAACGACCAACCTCTCAAGTCACACGAGACTACTCTCGGCAAAAAAATTGAACATGAATTAGGGGCACTAATTAGCAAAAATTATGAATACCAGCCAAACTCTTGAGCAAAAATGATATATGTATCATGTTCCCTTTCAAAAAGAAGAGAAAGAAGAGAGAAAAAAAATGTGCTCTATACCTTGCCAGTTTATGCGGACTTGACACATTAAAGCCAGGGAATATATAGGCTTGACGAAAAAACTTGCTACCAGCTTTTATCTCGAAAGTATGAAAAAAGTGTAAATGATATTAGAAAAAGCAAGTTTTTTTTGTTGCTCACACAGGTTTTTTCTTTTCATATATATATTTTATTTGTGAGCCGCACGCCATCTCAAAAGGATAACCGAATGATCCATACATCCGCAAAGAAGAAGACGATGACGAAGAAGAAGGAGAAGAAGAAGAAGAAAAAGTATTTTTTATTACATGTTTTCATCCACCCAACAGCCATCGAGATGGTAATAGCTACCAAGGCCAATTATAAAAGTACTAAACATTTGCATGTATTACATGCCTTTTGACAAGCTACTTACAAAACTAATACTGCGCCTTTGACCCGAACAAGTATTTTTTTTCTCTGGCAGAAGAAGTTGGTTGATGGCAGAGAGTGAAGTGGAGGAGAGAGAATACATATATACATACTCACTCACTTACTCACACAGTATTTCAAGAATGTTGCATTCGTAATCAGGATGGGTGAATCGTGTGTGAGCACGAATCATCAACTCAACTCTCCGCTCCGACTACTCCGAATGCATTATTATTACTACTACACAGAAAGAGATTAGGCTAAGCATAAATTGTGAAGAAAACGTGAAATCCTTATCCCAGATATTTTTTTTCCTCGGCGACTGGACCATTTTTACGGAGGACACATGTAGGCAGACAGGCAGGCAAGCGGAGTTTTGGAGCGTGTTATAAGTATAGCATATCGAATTGATGAGGCTGATGATATTGGAGATACTTTACGGATCAAGTTCATTGAGGATTAGAGAGGGAGTATGTATAAGTAGAAGAATGGGATTTTATGACTGGATTGCATGATAAGAGCAGGATTTTTTGGACAAGAGCACAAGCAAGCTTGCCTCTCTATCTATATATGTGCATGCATCCTATTCTTTGGTGAGCTGACACTTGACAGGATTCTTTCGAGTCGCAAAAGGTGGGATTTTGGGATGAGCGGAAGAAGAGGAATGAAAATGGCAATGGTAATTGATCGGTGTTTGGGAATTGTAGAAAGGAAACGAGTTTCTCAAGAGAGAGAGAGAGAGTGGGGATTCTTTGGATCGCAAGAATATTTTGTGGGATTATTGCAAAATGCAAACTGTCATTGGATATGGGGAAGAGGTGTGGTTGTGGTTGGAATTTTACTAGAAAGGATGGTCACCCTCCGAACTGCCGAGTGGAATTAGGGATCAATTTATTTTTTTAACCCGGATACATCTACTTGAGCCTTAGCAGAGCTAATTGAAATCTACAGTTAGAAAAATGTTGGCCTGAATTTTGAAAAAAATTATCAGTGTCGATCCACAACATTTATTGCTTGCCCCATCATGGTCTTCTGAGAACGACACAAGTTTCATTGTTTGGGACTCTAATGATCTCCTCTGGAGGCTTAGAGCACCCCCTGATTATAGCACAAATATTCTTGAGTTCGTGATTAAATCCTAGAGTCCTCGTGTCTCGAATGATGCCTGGCAAGTAGGAAAAGGTGACCTCCACTTGGATGCAAACCGAGGTTCCATTCCACAATTTCCCACCCTTTTGCCCCGTTAATCGCAATCGATTTGATGGTGTAGCGGGTAAGGCAACTATCCACCGATCTGGTGGACTCGGTGTACCTGGTTGCACCGTCGGAAATGAGAGAGGGCTCATTCATTAGGGTTAAACAAGGTTCTCGATACTCCTCCGTACCCATTCGCTTTAAACAGGAGATTTTGGCGGAAGCGGTCTCTGTCAACCTGTAGTATTCCTGCTGGAACCTCTCCATGAATACGAATTCGGCCCGGTCGGTGGCATTAGCTCCTCCAGCTCGTCCCTCGACGAAAAAGATAAATCTGCAGAACAAGAGAGTGATCCTGACTCTCGAACTGATTTTACTTATAAGTATTAAAATCTAATTGTAAGAATCCCTGGAGATTGAAAATATGGGATTCGGGATTTGCCACTCAAATGAGCAACCATCACTTACAGAGCTGGTCTGGCAGGCACCATCAATATTGCAAACCGACCATTGTGGCGACCATACAAATTGGCCAGTCGTTTGGAGGATGACGACCAGACTCACTGCGGACAAGCAACTGATGAATATCCTATTATTTGCCATTTTCTAGAAGTAATACTTGCTCTCGATGGTGCTTGTGAAGTTGAAATTGCTGTCTGAAGATAAACTGGAAATAAGCTGCCCCAAACAGGCCAGGAGACAATTATGCATAATGTTTATATAGGTAGGTCAAATGTGCAAGCAACAGGTCATATACTTAGTTAGTACGTCGATAATAACAGAAGGACAAGGCAAATAAATACAAATTTATAATGAAGTAATTGATACACTCGATGTTTTTTGAGTTGTTTGTTTTCGATAAACTCACTGCTTTTGATAACTCAAAGGGCAAAATGCAAAACAAATCTATTACTTCTAGGTTAAAGATATCTATTTGTAATATAACTTCTGGCTTCGTTCCCAATCAGATCCCAGATTTTTTCCAAAGTGCTTCTCCACGTTGACATTTAGTCCCGATTTTCCAATATAGCCCAACACCCATCTGTTGAAGTCGAACCTGTTTGTCGTCATCCTGTCCAGCACAGCTAGCTTTAACTTTTCACTGATGCTTAGCTGGCGGTAGATGTTGTGCGTCCCAATTTCAACCATGTCCCGTAAGAATTTAAATATCAAGAGTTTCGGAGATAGTGCTGGAAAGGATGTTTGCATTGCCTGGAAAGAAAGAACAAAAGCCGATCTCATAAAGAAAAGGTAAAAAATGTCCTGAGAATTGCGTTTCAAATTATTAGTCACCTCTAAAAAGGCAGATAATTGTATTCGAGCCAGCTCATCTATTTCAAACAAGGTTGGAACATAGTAAGCATTCAGTATCTCCCGGAACAGTTGTTCACTCCTTCCTAACTCATCCTCCATGCAAATATTGTACTTCTCCTGCATTCCCAGCGCATTCCCGAGAAATGCCCATAAATGGATGAATCCTCGAAGCTCTTCTTTGCTCACTCGGGAAATTCCAAGATTTTTGTGAAAGAGGACGGTGAGTCCAGCAAAGGAAAACTGGGTCAGTGCTTGACCAAATTGGGTTATTGGTATTCCATTGTATTTCCATGCGACACAATGCTCTCTCCTCCCCAACGCTATATTTGACTGGGTAATGTCCTTCCGAAGCGCGTTCCAAAATCCCTCATCGTGAAATATACTTTCTGGTTTGGAATTCCAATACTCCACAGCCTTGGCTTGATTCACTTTAAAGTAATTAGGGCTTTTGAGCTTTCGCTGAATGTCAAACGAGGCGTTCGTGTGAACTCTGCGAATTGTTTTCAAACTCTGCAGGAGCACCTTTCTTTGCTTTGGATTTCCAATGAAGTTTTCATACCAAATCATGACGTGGGCGGCTGTGGCAGTATATCGTTTGGCGGCGTCTTCCACCCGACTCGTCGCTCCAGACACGGATAGCGTATGTTTGGCTACTGGAATGCAAATGTCGTAGAGAAGGGCGAGCATATGGATTAGAGAAAGATGGCCCCAGTTGTTGACTGCAAACCTTTGGCCAACTTCTACCAGGGTGAGGTTGAGCCATGACGGAAATAAGTTGTCCTCTGAGATGAACTGTGTTCCAGAAATGTTCATTCCTCGCTCAAGCACTGTTACAAAAATTAAGCATAAATTCGTTATACCAATAGGGTTTATAATAGAGTTTACATGGCAAGGAGTTTGGTAACTTGTACTTCTTACCTGAAACATGTGACCAAGAGCATGATCCCTCCTTGTTTTCCATTTTAGCTGAACAAATGGCACTTGCAACCAAAGCAAGCACGAGGACCAAATTAACTCTGAACGGGAAAACTTTCTGCATTGCAAAATTCGACGTTTGAGATGGAACTGAAGAAAGCCCAGGCCAATATCTAACAAATAATAGTGTGGAAAACCTGGAGTTCAGGATACCAGGTTGGTTTTTGACGTTTGCTGGTCACGTTTTAGGTGCGTGTGTAATTTATGCAAGTTTAATCTGTTTTGGATGAGGGTAGTACGAGTAGTACATTAAATGGATGCAGTTGCAAATTCCAGTTATTAGCAGGAGCATCGCATCGCCTACACGAAAAGAGAGTTTTTTTTATTACAAATTACTATTCCCTCCGGTGATTTGCACGAGTCAGTTCTTGTATATCGAGATGGCTGATTTATGTAATGCATTTTTTGTTTTAAAAATGATGAAAATTGAGTGAATAAGCTCTCGTTGAAGAATCGAATAATTTTAGCAATCACTGTACATTGTAGATGATTTTGTCAATCCAGCACTTGGAGCAGGATCATGCAGAAAGTACAGATGAGATTTTTATGGAATTCCGGTCTCATTAATCATTATGACAATTGCTGGTGGTGGAATGGAGACTAACTCCTGCCTTTCATAAACATATACGCCTGTTTCCGATAGACAAATTCCCTGGAGATGGAAACCAGACGCTTCGGGGCATTATTCAAGGACAGGCAGAGTTCATTTGTGAAATGAATTAGCAGCCTGTGCGGGCACGATTCGTACATATCCCAGTCGTAAGAACAACATTGAGAATCTTTCAGATTATACAATCGTTGAGGGGATTTCGTGAGGGAATTATTTTATACAAATCACTATACAAAGCATGCCAGGACATTCTCGACAAATTAGTATAAACCAATTTGCTTTTTAAATATCGCTAGTGAGTTTCGTACCTTTTTATTATGCAAATTTACTAATAGTAAGTGCAACACTTCCTCCCTTTTATCCTTTCTCTGTAAAATAAAAATTCTTACTTCGTTCCCAATCCAATCTCAGATTAGTTCCAAAGTGCCTGTCAACATTCGCATTTAGTCCATATTTTCCAATATACCCGACCGTCCAACGACTGATCTCCAGCTTGCTTGTCATTATTCAGTCCACCACCACGG
>JAANSN010005462.1:0-12393 GCA_036850665.1 Dicranocentrus wangi
ATATACAGGGCTTTTGTTATTGGTTGCACATATATGAGAAATTACATGGGAAATACCATGGAAAAATATCAATTGTCATTGCATAAAAAGCCTGATAGATACATGACGCCCGGCCCTTACCAAACTCACAAACACTAGCTTGACTTTTGGTAACTTTAGACATAAGCACGGGTTTATTCGAGAATTACTGGTATAATACAACATAAACTGAACATACAAACACTAAACATGAACGTGAACTAAACAAACTGATAAACTAAACTGCTTGATGCGCTTTCATCAGGTTCTTCGTTACATGTCCTCCGCCATTTCTAATGCAAAATTGCATTCGGTCCTTAACATGTTGACACGCCCTTCTGCATTCTTGCACGGATATGGAGCTGAAAGCCTCGCAAATCCTTTCCTGTAGCATTGGAAGATTTGTTGAAGCTTCCCCATAGACCATGTCCTTGACTCTCCCCCAAACATAAAAATCTGGTGGTGTCAAATCTGGCGAGCGCGCTGGCCATTCTAGCTCAGGAAGCTGAGCCCCACGTCCAATCCAGCGATGATTAAACTCTCTGTTTAGCCATCTTTTAACATCATTTGCATAATGAGGGGGTGCACCATCTTGTTGAAAAAGAAATCCCATGTCTCTTAGTCTACCCAGTTCCCCTTTCAAAAAGTCCTCCAACATGTTGCGATAGTTGAGGGAGTCCACGGTGGATGGTTCGAAGTGCGGTCCTGCAATGCTGACTCCATTGGCTTGTTTTTCTTTATGGAAAAAGTGAGGACCTATGAATCCAAAGGAAGACATTCCTATCCACACGGAAATCCCCGGACTTTTAAGCTGCTTCTCAATCATAATGTTGGGGTTTTCCGGTGCCCATATTGATGAGTTGTGACGGTTCACACACCCATCAAGCTTAAACGTTGCTTCATCGCTCCAAATGATCATATTCAGTAGATGGGGCTCAAGTTCAAACTTTTCCAACATTGAGTTGCAGTAGGACAGTCTAGCGAGGTTTGTAAATAATAAATAATAAGTCGTAGGTTCAGACATGGCACTTGTATGAAGGTTACCTTTTCATTTTATCATCATCAGTGAGTGCTTGGACAGAGGCCGGTATGAAGGACTTCAGCTGGAGGTCCTGCCTCAAAATCTTAAAACAAACTGACCGAGAAAGTTGTAATGTGGTCGATAATCTTTTTACGGATGTTTGTGGATTATTCATAATCGCTTGTCGCACTCTGTTAATGTTTTCTGGTGTCCTTACTGATATCTTTCTCCCTGTTGATTTCCGGTTTTCAATGGACCCAGTCATTGTGAAGGTTCTTATTGTTCTGATGATTGTCGTGTGATATGGAGGATCTGTATTGAAGGGCCATAACTTTCTGACTCGATAAGCATTTTCCGAGTTTTGGTAATATGATTTTACCATCCAGACTTTTTCTTCCTTTGTAAAAACACGTGCCATTTTACTCAAACTGTCGTCGATAAAGTATGGGAATCTNTTTCCGAGTTTTGGTAATATGATTTTACCATCCAGACTTTTTCTTCCTTTGTAAAAACACGTGCCATTTTACTCAAACTGTCGTCGATAAAGTATGGGAATCTGTCCGGGCAATGATTTTTGGTATTTGCATTTGCCGAAGTCAAGGTTAATGAGTTTAGTAGATTGATATGGAAATGATACATCTTTCAGTTGGTAAATTGGCTTGAACGGTGCAATGACAACGAAAATTTTTCCATGTAATTTCTCATATATGTGCATCCATTAAAGAATGCCCAGTATATAGTCTATATAGTCATATTCTTACCTACTACATAGCCTTTTTTGCAGAAAATAAATATAACATTGTATTTGTAGACATGATTTGTATGACGAATTGAACATGTCATAATTATCTGGCATATATAGGCATATTATGTAGGAACTTTATCTTTAGAATTACATGATTACTATGCAACTTTGCTTGGGTAAAACAATTTCAATACGTGTGGGTAGTAATTAGTGTAAGATGGTATTAGTCATTTTGCATTGTTAGCAATTTGTCTAATGCACTTTTGAATTTTAATATTTCTTCAGGTTTAAATCAATGTGATGCATAATATAGTACGAACGAAAGCGAGTGGCGTGTGTTATATGACGGCGAAATATACCCCGAGAGCTTAACATTTTCCAAGAAGTTAATTGTCGACGAAGGGGGTTACGACGAGGGCGATTACGGCTTTTTAGCAGCGGGGGGGTGTCCTAAAATTGATCTGTTACCTGCCATAGTTTCAAAGTAATTTATGCGAGAAAGGGGGCGGGAGGGAGGAGTAACCAGTAATGCAAATGAATGAAGAACAAGTTGGATTGATTCAGGCTTACTGCACTTTCGGGATAGATGCCTGAATACATCCAACACTTTGTCGTTCAACTAGATACCTACATACCTTGGTTTCGCCCAAATAAATAGGGTTTCTATTTGTTCGCCAACCTTCACTGACGCAACTGAAGTTTTAGTCATAAACGATTGACGGTGTGTGCAGTGTTACCAAGCTGAATGGGAAGGTTATCAACATGTGCGGATGTAATGGATCGGGCCCCGTTGGGAATTGACGATTTGAATGAACACCATATGTTAATTTAATTGCATGAATCGTCCAAACTTAATTTGTTTTTAAGAAAATTATGTAAAATCATGTTGTAACTAATGATATAATAAATTAGGTAGTAAAATAATAAATACCTAGTACAAAATAGGAATAATAATACAAACAAGGAAGATAAACTAAAAGAATTGCATGGAAACACGCGCACAAGAAAATTACATGTGAAAATTAGCTTATTTTTACTCTCTATAACCTCGTTCTCGTTGATTTTGTTTCCGCTGAAATTTCCTCCTGCTGCTCCGAGTAGCTACATGTCGCATCTCTGCATGTCGTCTTTCCGCAACGGTGATGGAGGGTCCAATCAGCCAAATTTTTGTCAACTTGGGCAGCCCCTCCCACAGTCCCCACCGGACCACCTCGGTCCGAACACATTTGACAAACCTTTGCAAGTCGCTTCTCGCGTTGAGTCGATTGGGATAATTGCGGTGAATGTGAATGTACAGAACCTCCAAGCTGCTCAGTTTCGTCAAAAACTCTAGCGACATTGAGGGATGCTCTTGAATTGTCAACTGCTTCAAGTGAGGAAGGTCCAACAAAGTAGTAGTGGACTTGATGAACAAGGGGTCGCGCAGTATTGGACGCGTGAGGCGCAACGTGGTGAGGGTCGCCTTGAAGTGCTCAATACATTCAAATACAAGGGAAAGGGGAACTTTGGGAGGGGTGTCGTCGCACAAACTCAGCTTCGACAATGGCCATGAAGTGCTTGCCAGTTTGGAGCAGTCTTCCAGCACCGCCAGACTCACTTTGGCAGACTCCACATTAGGATATTTTAGCAGTTTAGTTGGAAACCCCTGGATATTCACGCTCTTCAAAGAGTTCGGATTGCAGCTGAGTAGCGCCAGGGCGTTCTGCATGTCCAGCAGTTGAGCCCACCCGGGTAAACCTATAAAGAAAAGGGATTTCAGGTTTCGGACAAGCGGAAGGGACCCCTCTTCTACATTTGGGATCACCAGCGCATCCCCTCGATATCGATGTCGATATCGCGGATCCTGGGAAAATACACAGGTGACGCGGAGCGAGTCCAGGTTTGGCACAAACTGAAGACAACTTTGTAGCAGAGTCAGGCAATTGTCAAAATGGGTGTGCAGAATCTCGAAGATTAGGGTTTTCAGTTGGGCTCCAAACTTGCTCAGGACGGAGGTCACAAAGAGACTGTATTCCGCAATGGCTGCGGAGCCCAGGCTGTAATCATAGAGGAAGTAGGCGTATCTCCCCACAAACGGATTTCCACCAGAGTGGACCTCAAACCGCTTCAGAAAGGAGGAAATGAGAGCGGGCGAGTTTTCCAAGTAGTACATTCGTTCCAGCTCACGTCGTATCTCAACTCTGTCAGAGTCCGAGTTTTCCAGCAGGTTGTCTACAACCGTCTTCCATGGGCGGCACACCAGCCGGAGTCCTAGAATATCAGCAAGTGTTTGCTCTCCCAGGTAGTCAAACACGTGAGGGAAAACCTGTGGGACAATTCGGATAATTAGTTATTTTCTAGGATTTTTAAGAGGATTTCTTTAGAGCAATTTGTATAAATAAGATCAATCTGCACACCTGTGGAAACAACGCAGTTGTCCGCTTCCCCCCAACGACCTCCTGCAAGTGCCACGACGTTCGGTACAGATTAAGCCAGTCTTGGGGGTCCTCCACTTTGTCAAAAACCAGCTCCCAGCACTATTTTCATAAATAATTGATATTTTTAAAAATGTTTTACTTTCATTTTCACAAAAATTAGAGAATGATTATCATGCGTTCAGGTTATAAATTATGTACCTCTGGAGGAAGAATCCCTCTTGCGTCCATGTCTTGCCTTGAGATAATACTTTAATGAGTTCACAGAGTTTAAACCAGAAAATCGGCTGCCCAATAATGCGTAAAAATACTGGGAATGGGATGAGTGTCTGTCTCCTGAGAAGGCCTAAACTCAACTGACTCGACAGAACACCTACCACCTCAAGAATGCATGCGCTAATATATATGCTAGAAAAAAGCTGCTACTTCTTATCCTTAAGGTATATATGTAGGTAGGTAGATACTCACCGTATTATGCGGTATGCATTAGGAGGAAGGAAAGATGGTGACGGTGGTGGTGCCAAAATAAAAAGATGTACTGGCAACTAATTATGGCCAAGCTCAACAAACAACACTCTCGGCTTTGTTTTGACCAGATTTGGATTGGACTTGGGCTAAGAATATAGTTATTTTTGTACCCAGACTAAAGGAGCAGGGTAACAACGGTCGCTTGAAATATTTTACGTATCTCGGCTGCCTTCCTCGGTTGGGCGCAGGGCCTACGTGCAGGTAAGCATTCAGGTAAGTTAGCTATAGCTGCTCTGCTGCCTTTGTTCTCCTAAAATCCTATCACTTTGACATCTAAAACTGTAGTATAAGCACAACTGACTCAAGCATCAAGGGACTGAGTGAATTAGTTAGAAAAGGATTAAAATGCCTAAACTCCTCCATCCTTGGACTTGGAAGGTAGCCTTCATTCACAGTGAAGTTGAAATGGAGGAACACTTTCATGGCTAATAAGAAATGTGTTTTGTAGCTACCTTGATTGAAGACGTTTGGGTACCTTGGCTTGCTTGGTGTTACGTGATCTTCATAGGCACCTGCATATTTCACTCACCAGGCGCAGGCTTAGGATTTTTTAAAAAATTTATTTAAATAAATTTGGTCCTTTAGAGTAATACGAAAGGCAAAGGTATATTTATTTCTAGTAGACGCCCGCCTAAGCCGGATTAGACTTAGACTTGGGCTAAACATATATAGTGATTATTTTTCATCCCAAACTCCTGTGAACAAAGGAAAATGAGCTAAAAGAAGTAAAGAGCTTCCTCGAAGCAGTATTTTGCTTGCTGATTTATATGCTTATATCCTCCTTGGGCCTCCGTGACGTGAGTCATCATCATTCTAGCTAGTTGACTCTGCCTGTCTTTGTGCTGGCAAGCTAGCGAGAAGAAAGCTTTTTGAGATTTTCATTAGCTTCCTATTATGCACTACCCGCGAGGCATCTACATTGTAATTGTAAGCCACGAATGTTGTCCCTTTGCCCTTTTGATCAATAAATTATGAAATTGCCTTAGTTGTGCTGCTCGTTTTCACTGTGCCTTCCTTCCATTCCTCGCTGTTTGAGAGACTGTAATGATGAATTTGAAGAATAAAAATTGAAAATAATAATGGTCTAGTGTCGAAAGCGAGCTTGAAGGAGACAGTTGCATATTTTTTTGACGGTATAAAGCAGAAGTGTTGTTCTCTCGTGACTTTTTTTGTCCTTTTTTTTATTTTAGGCGTGACTGTCCGTCCTCCCAAATAGCAGCAGCGATATGGACTCAAGGGATCTACTTCCTCCAGAGGTGAACCATTAATTCTGAAACTATTTAGCGGAGAAATGATGAAAATTTGTCAATAACAATAACTGTTTGAATATGAGATGATAATAACTATACTATTTTATTGCAGATCTGGCTACTTGTTTTTGGGAAAGTGGAGGATCCCCAAGACTGGCTTAATCTGTCCCGAACGTCGATCTACCTCCAGGAGCTGGTTGGTGAGAAACGGACAACTGCGTTGTTCTCACAGGTCTGATAATTAATTTTTCAAAATTTAAAATCCGACTACACCCTTGTATTTAAAATCTCCCAAAAACTAATTTGTTTTTGTCTGATTGTACCCACACAGGTACTTCCTTGTGTCATGGACTACCTGGGTGGAAGGAACCTTGGCCAAGTCCTCGAACTCCGCCTGGTGGTCCGATCATGGAAGGCGGCTGTGGACAAAATACTGGAAAAGTCGGCCTCGGAGGACGACGTGCTCCACCACCGTCGGCGTCAACTGGAAGAATGCTACAACTTGCGAGACTCGGCCCGCATTTTCTCCTTCCTGGTCAAGTTTGCGAGTCATTCTGGAAATCCCTTTGTGGGGAGATTCGTATCCTTCAAATATGACCACAATCTGAGCTCGGAAGACATTGAGGAGTATTGCCTCTTGGCGACCCAGCTGCTGACCAAGTTTGGAGCCCAGTTGAGAGCTATGCACGTTGGGATTCTGCGCACAAGTTTTGCCAATTGTGTTACTCGGTTATTGGCTGTCCTCCAGCACTTGCCAAACCTGGACTCCCTCAGTGTGCACTGTTTCGGCTGTTCCAACAGTCCGCTCCATAATGGAGGTGAAGTAATTGGGCTGATCCCATACATTGAAATGGAACCCCTCCCGCATCTCCTCAACCTGAAGTCCATCTGGTTTACTGGCGTTTCCGAGAGCGGGGTACTGTTGAATCTGCAGAACACCGTGGCGCGCCTCTGCTGCAACCCCAACTCCTTGAAGAGCGTCCAAACCCTTGGCTTTCCCTCTGAGCTACAAGCATTCCCTAATTTGGAGTCAGCAGTGGTGCTTCTCCATCAGGCGGAAGACTGCTCCAACCTACCAAGCCCCCCGTGGTCATCATTGTCCAAGCTCACCGTGTCCCACTACTTTGAACACCACCTCCGCTCCGTTTATAACTGCATTAATCAATTCAAAGCCACGCTGACCTCGCTTCACCTCATGAGTGATTTGCCTCCTGATCGCCATTTCAAGCTCAAGTTGGACCTCCCCCAACTGAAACAATTGACAATTCAAAAGTATGGCTCCATATCGCTAGGAATTTTGACGAACCTGACAGCCTTGGAGGTTCTGTCCATTCACCACGATCGCAATCCCTTTGTCTTCGGCGTTGGAGGAGAGCAGTTAGAGTTGAAAAGGTATATTGAATGCGTTGAAGCTGGGTTAGCTCGGTGGGGCCTGTGGACCAACCTTCCCAAGTTGACTAGAATTTGGTTGATCGGCGGGGATGAACGACGACGCCGTCAGCAGCAGGATGGACAAAGAGCATTTAGGAGTCTCTACCACGTGGCTACAAGGAGTGTGCAGAAATTCCAGCGAAAATCGAATCAACGGTGCTAAAAAAAACAATTTTTACTTCATTCAGAAATTTGTTTTTACAAAAATGTTACTACTACTAAAAATACATATAATCATTTGGTTTTGCATCCTGTTAATTTTTTTGAATTTATCTGATCATATTTACGGTTAATAATAAACTTGAATAACAGCCAGCCATGCATGCATTCACTCCAGCTCCAGCTCCAGCTACGTTTGTGAAGGTTGGGCGACCTGACCTGATTCTTAAACAAGCGTAAAGTATATATTATGAAATATTGATAACACGGGCGATAACAAAACACCACTGGCAACTGGTGAAGAAACAAGTCATCATGTGGTGGTGACTCTGCGCCACCTTAATTGTGAATTTTAAATCTTTTGAGGTGTTTCAGGTATTTTGAAAAACAGGATACGAGCATATGCCTGGCCCGCCTGACGACGTCCCACGACGACACCTCTCCTCTCTAAGTCATCCGTCGATTTACACAATAAAAATATTTTCACATTTAAAGAGCATGTGACACATTTTTGACCCCCGCCCCGGCCCGACTGGAGTCAAATTAGGTCATCCGGTCCCGGTCATGCATCTAATTGATCGATTTATGCAATACAAAATTTGCCATTTGAAATGCAAGTGACACATTTTTTACCCCCATGGTGACCCGACTGTGGTCAAATTAAATTCAACCCCAACCTCCCATGGAATAATGTCCACACCAAGTTTGAAGAAAATCGGTTGAAGGATGATACCAAAGTTATATCGGGGGTGGAGAGGCAGACGCACGGACACATAGACAGACAAACAAACTAAAAAAAGGATAACTACACGCACGCTTCATTACATTCAGCTACGTATTAATGGCCATGTGTGGGTCTGTCTGTTTGTGCCATGCATTGCGTGGTTTTTGCATGATGCAATATTATGCAGGCCTAACGTCACCCTGCTGACGTTTGAGAAGAAGAGGATCGATGTGATGAGGGAAAGATAGATAGCTTACGCACGAGATCGAGTAAAGTCAGGTCCGAATTCTTCGAGAATGTTTCTTGTGCATGCAATGTAGTCGCATAATTTAAATATTTTTCTGGTTTGTTGGGTATACATCAGAACAGAGGTATGCTGGAGGAGCTAGTTTGAGTGAGATTAATTAAATTGTTCCATCCAAGTAAGTAGCTCATATGTTTGTGATCAATTTGTTTGTTGTCAATACCCACTCCCAACTGCTCTTTTTATAATGTACCATTTTTTACCATGTACACCTGGCACATAATAATAACAATTGTCCACGAACGCAGCATATATGTAGAAAAGTCGAGAAATATGTATGTTTATGTTGAGAGCATGTATGTTATGTATTTTTGGATGATGAAATATTTCATGGAAGTAGGCATGCATACGCGTGTTTTAGTTGGAGGAATATTGTACGTTTTTTTCATTTTTGTGTGTGAAGACAACGCAAGTTGGGAATCGAATGAACGCGTTGTTGTAAAATAACGTTTTTGCTCTTTGTGTTGAGCTGTGTGCGAGCGAGCATAGCAGCAAGAATTTAGTTTTAGTCTTGTTGGAGTCTTGATTGAGTGAGGATCAAGAGTTGGTCGTCGTGAGTCCGAAGAGGCTACGATTTTTGAGAAAAATTAAATAAAAATTTGAAATAGGATTGTTAGAGTTTTCCTGATCACTAGTCACTAGTTGTATGTGTATTCAGTATTGTTAACGATTTGAAGCTGAATAAATTTAGATGACAGTGAATTACCTGCTCCAGCAATTGAATTATTATTTGAAGTATTTTTGTTGCACAACTTTTAAAATAAGTTACCAGGCAAATAAGTTATCTCAGCAACAACAATAGTAACAAAAAAGTCAAATTTTGTCCAGGTGACAGGAAGTGTCAGGTGGGTGTTATTGGATTAAAGGTGTGATGATGATGATGGATATGGGTAATAATAAACCTGATTTACCTTTTCGCTTTTTTTTAAATGTCAAATATAAGTTGTGCTTTTCATTTTCATTTCTTTAATTCAGTTGACAGGTGAGAAGAGGTGGAAGAAGACCGGACGGAGACCTTCCCGAAGATGTTTTGTTCATCAGTCCAAGCGAGAACCGGTGCTTCAGGTACTACGGATTCTAATGCATTTGATGCGACAGAAGAATACAGCGACCTCCAGAACAAGTTGTTTTGTATTTTGTTCAATAAAATAGGTTTGGCTTCATCGTCTGAAGAAGAATCCAGTCGGGGAGGAACAGAGACAGCAGCAGCCCTATCAAGCACTGGAGGAGTGGCTCATTGTGAGGATGAAACTTTTGGAGGGAGCGGTTCCAAGGCCACCACCACGGCCAGTAGTGGTGACACTGATTTCATAAGGGAAACAAGCCGAGGAGGTAACGGTAAAGTCGAAGTGACTCCGCCAACTGTTCCAATTCCGGAACCAGTTGCCGGATGCTCAACTAATAATAATAATGCTCGGAAAAATGAACCTGCTTCAAAGTGCCAGATGGCGAATAATGACACAGGTTTTGATGAGGGATGCCATCATGACCACAGCCCCTTGTCAGTTATTCCCCGAAGCAAAGATAAGAACCCAAGTGATTTACTTCCTCTAGAGGTGAACCGCTTTTTAAAAGATTCAAGATGGAAATTCTTAATTAAGCATAATATTTTTAATCCTTGTCATTTGTTTTAATTTAATGTCATTGATTGAAGCTTGTAATGTATTGTAAACATTTTAAAACAATTTTTGTACAGTGCTGGGAGCAAGTTTTTGACAAAGTGGAGGATCCCCAAGACTGGCTCAATCTCTACCGGACATCGCCATACTTCCAGGAGGTCGTTGGAGAAAAAAGGACAACTGCGTTGTTTACACAGGTCCGATGACTTTTTAGCACCTTAATAGCTATATAGAATTCATTTATTTCCTCTCCAACATCAACAGCAATCAAAAACTAATTCCTAGTTTACATCTTGCGTGTCCGCAGGTACTTCCTAACGTTGTTCCGTACCTGCAGAAAAACCGTCGCAATGATATTCTTGGACTCCGTTTGGTGTGCCGACCATGGAAGACGGCTGTGGACGACCTGCTGGAAAATTCTGACTCGGCTTGGGTCGACGATGACGATACCGATGATGACGATGACGACGACGACGATGACGACGACGTAAGACGACCACTGGAGGCATCTTATGACTTCAGAAATCCAGCCCGCATTTCCTCCTTCCTGGACCAGTTTCAGACGCATTCTGGAAATCCGTGTGTAGGAAGGTGCATTTCCTTGCAGTTCGACTGTAGTCGCACGCCCGAGGTCATTGCAGAATACAATCTCCTCGCGAGTCGGCTGCTGGACAAGTTTGGGACACAGTTAAAAACTCTACGCGTCGACGTCGGCCTGGTGCCAAATAACCCGGGCTCTCTCCTTGACCTCTCTCTTACTCTTCTCCCCAACCTGACATCGATCTCGATTACTCTTGATGGTTTAGAACACAGTTAAAAACTCTACGCGTCGGCCTGGTGCCAAATAACCCGGGCTCTCTCCTTGACCTCCCTCTTACTCTTCTCCCCAACCTGACATCGATCTCGATTACTCTTGATGGTTTTGGCGATCGGGCTAGCTTCTTGGAGCTGCAGAACGAGGTGGTGCGACTCTGCTGCAGCCCCAACTCACTGACGAGCGTCGGCACGGTTGGCTTTCCACCTGCTCTGCAAGCTTTTCCTCATTTGAAGTCTGCGGATGTGATGCTGCTGCACGTCGCGGAAGACTTCTCCAAACTACCCAGCGCGCCGTGGCCACTGTCCAAGCTGACCGTGACCAACTACGACTTTGAAAGCAAACTTGGCCCCCTTTTCAAATGCGTTGAGCACTTCAAAGCCACGCTCAGCTCGTTGCGGTTCAAGTGCGCATTCTTGGCGTACGATCCCTTGACCATGTTGAAGTTGGACCTTCCCCACCTGAAGCAGTTGACAATTGAAGCATATCCCTCCATGTCGCTAGAATTTGTGGCGAACCTGGCAAACTTGGAGGATCTGTTCATTCACGGCAAGTTCTACTTCCGCCGTAACCCGAGAACCGAGTTGCAAAGATTTATCGAATCTGTTCAAGCCGAGGTGGACAGGTGGGGACTGTGGGAGGCCCTTCCCAAGTTGAAGAGAATTTGTGTATTCGGAGTCAACTGGGATCATGGGAATTATAGTTTCCGGTATGTGGCTACGCGCTCCGATAGAGAATTCCAGCGGGGAGGAAATCATTGAAATCAACGGTTGTAATTACAATTATTATTATTTTCATTATTAGTAGTAATTTTGTGTGCAGATTTGACTGCAGATTTATTTGTCATAGCCTGATTTCAATTTGGAGCATTAATTTCTGGATTAATTTAAATTGTTTATGTCAATAAAATTAATAATGTAATCAAAATAATTGGACTAATGTATAGTATAGTGCATTGACAGTTTAAACTCATATTTAGTACCAATCCTACATTCACTCCAGTCTAACTTTAACTTGAATTATTCTCAAAACTTGCAATTATCGTTTTGTCAAGCTTGGACACGAGCATCATCATCATCATCATCAGTTTCTTCAAGTTTCTTGTATCAAATGTTCAGTTGTCAGATCCGCGTCCGTCCCACGTCTGCAACCAAGTAGTTGTCAATATATTTTTCCATTTGCTCGAGGGAGTTTGTATCCTGCTCCAGGAGGATCCACGCGGTGGAAAGACATTACCGGGAAATTACAAAGATGCTGGCGGAAAATAATGGAGATAGAGTTACCGATAAATAATAATTAGACTGTTCCTTCACCACCAATTTCCGATCGTCTTAAAAAATGCGTATGGGTTTCGAAAGAATTTCCA
>JAANSN010005463.1:0-12391 GCA_036850665.1 Dicranocentrus wangi
AACAACTTGACCTAGGTCAGGGGTCAAAGGTCAAACCAACAAAATGCAATATCTTCTAAACTAATTACATTTCTTGAATTCTGACAACGCCAATTGACAAATCAAATTAAAAAAGAATTGAACAACTTGACCTTTGACCTATAATGTACATGGCACATCACTAATCTGTTACAGATTTTATTTAGAAATGATTTTTCGCAACTGTCACACTTGAATGATCTGATGCCCTTGTGAGAGCCCACGTGCACGGATAGTAAGCCTTTACTGCGGAAGGATTTTTGGCAGAGGTGGCAGGAAAATTGGGTCTCTCCCATGTGGACCCGCTCGTGAGTTTGAAGAGAGGTCAAATCGAAAAACTTTTTGTCGCACAATTTGCAATCACGTTTGGTGATCCGCTGGTGAACTATTTTCACATGGATGTTGCGCTCAGCGGCATTGAAAAATTTATTTCCGCATAGCTCACTGACTTGTCTTTTTGATGAATACGTCGGATGTGCCGATTTAGCTCAATCTTTGAATAAAATCTTGCGCTGCAGCTTTCACAAGCCACTGACCTCTCTTTCTGATGCAACCGCCGAACGTGATCAGACAACCCCGTCCGCGTTGGAACCTCTTTTTCACACACTTGACACTTGTACGGTTATTCGCGAGTGTGGCCCCTCATGTGACTGACGAGACCAAACTGGACAGCAAATGACATGCCGCAAAGTTCACAGCTAAAAGGCTTTAAACCCGAGTGTAGCTACTGGTGGGCTTTGTAGTTTTTTGGATGGGAAAAAGTTTTTCCGCACGTGTCACAAGGACAAGGATGGGCCCTGGTGTGAGCTGTCTTGATGTGATACGATAAACTGGCGGAGGATCGATACGTTTTGGGACAAAGGTGGCACGGAAATGACACTTCAGAATGAGCATGATCCAAGTGCAATTTCTTCTCATTTGATGTAATGAATTCTTGCGGACAGTGGTGTGGGCAAGAGTGCTGCTTTTCTCCAATGTGCCTTCGGATGTGATTAATTAGTCCTTTCGTGAAAATCTTTTCACAAAATGGGCAGTACACGGATGATTCCTTCATGGTCGTAGTCGTAAGAGGATTGACAATTACTGATTTGAAATATAAATTGCTAAACCAATTTCGTTGACCAATATTGATGTTAAAACTCCGTGAAGCAACACCAATGACACTTGTCAACACAACGTGTGTCGCCTGTTTTCTTGAGTTCAGTGTGAAATAGGAATACAGTAGCATTCGTCTCATGTACTGTAGGAACACTTTGGGAGCTGCAGGTTTCAGTGGGTACAGCTGCCTGCACAGTGCTCCTGACTGATGTCCTCTAGTTTAATACTATACTCTCACGGTTTGGAGTGGAATATTTGTCAGCATTTATAAATGGGGATATAATGCAACATGCATGAATATTGTGAATGGGAATAGTGGTAGAATGGTAGAATAAAAGTGCCTCTTACACCGCCTGCCTATATCTCTCAAATATTACAGAGACATAATATGGAACAAACAAAGGTCATGATACATATTTTGCTGGTAATACGTTACGTGCTCCCTCATTTTACATCACGTCTTGAGCTAAAGTATTAGGTTGACAAATGGTGAGATTATTGCCAGAATGTCTGTGCAAGGAGTGAATGAAAGGCAATATGTGAAAATGGATGCAGTACGGGGATCATCAGTAGCAAGTAGCTGGCAGTTTTGGATATTTGTGCATGAAGGGAAGCGAAGTCGGGGTTTTTTGTCATTGTGTTGTGATATTCGGCAGCGGATTTTAGGATAACAACTTTGTCCAATAATAGAAGCCTTAGCCTTAGAAAAGTGCGAGTAGGAAGTAAGAGCAGGGACAGGCTATTACCTTACTGCGTATTTACACCCACTATAGGATAGTGTCTTATACAAATACCATAATGGATTGAAAAAAACGACGAAGGAATAAGTGTAGGTGAATACAGACAGGGTTTAGAATAATCTCTCTCTTTGCCTTTCGTTCCCTCAGGCAATGTTGGTCGTGGTGAGTGTATTTTTGTTGTGTTCGCATTCGCACTCTTAGTTCTCTTCTAATGGAGTTAGTTGTAAGGCTATTTACTACTTTTTATTTTAAGTACTTCTGCCCCTTGTTCGGGACATTGTGGAAACGTGTGAACTGTGCTCAATCCCATTGCATTCAAAATGCCATGGGATGATCAGTGTTAAGCAAATCCACCCAATATTCTTATTACTGTGATAATGTGCCAAACTGCCACACTGCCTTGCACGGGAGGCTTTCCACGCACGGCAGCAAACATGACCAAAACATTCCTTCCATGTCCATTCCATGAAATTTGCGTGAAATGGACATGTCCGTTGTCACAATGGTAAAATGCTCTAATGCTCGACTAAACAATATGATCTTTACACTTTACATATAAGCATTCCATTTACAAAAAAAAATTATTAGAAAATTGCATAATTTTCTTTCCTCTTTCCGCTCAGCCACGAAGTATGAACCCTAACCACTACTTCTTCGCATCTCACTTGGAATCGCGTCATCATCCGTACAAAATTCACAGTCCCTAGCACAATAATCGGAATTTATGTTTAATAAGTATTTTGCGTAGATAGATAATCTAATTTTTAATCCCTTCAGGGTTATCACTTATTCGCGACGAGGAAAAACCAAATTCAAAAATCCAATTCATTTACTCGTTTTCTGCATTACTCCTCATCTGCACACCGCTCACGTCACCCCTTTCTTTACTCCGCAAATATGCGCCGCCGTATGTTCGTCTTTCCTCGTGCCGTCCTCATGAATCTTATCAGGTTGTGGTTGTGGGCTGACGGGTGTGGGATGACAAAAATATTGATTACTACGAGAGTAACGAGAGCAACTGATCTACGAAGCGAATGACAATTCTTTGTAATAGTTTGCATTCCGGCTTAGTAAATGAGTTTCAATTTTCGAGGTCAGACTCTTAATTCATTTTAACAACCGCCTCCTCACGTCAGAGACAGGTCACATAGGTCACGGCAGCGGCAGCATATCAGCACATAATCAGAATTCACAGTTTTCTTGCGTCATGTTGTGAGCTCGTAGAAACACAAACGCGGTCAGCTCTTCCTACTCCAATTCATCCCCCTTCCTCCTCGTTCTCCATAAAATACCGCTATTCATTACGGGGAAGCCAAAAATATTTTCGTGAAACTGCCACTATTTAAAAGCATGCTCATCTGCTGCTACTTTCATTTAGTACGTGTCTAGCTCGCATGAAAAGTGTTATTAAAGCACTGTAAAAAAATAATATAAAATAATTTGCCAGGATTTGACTGCTCCAGAAGAGGGAACATTTCTAAGATGGCTTCACCTTCTTACACTCAAATTTTCTTTTGGAGTGTTACTTTTGTTTGTGCAGTCGGGGTTCCTATGATCACCTGTGGAAGCACAAGAGCCGGAATAAAAGTCGAATGTGAAGTGCTGGATACGGGAGGGAACAGGCTGCTATTGGTCGGGAACACGGTGAGATTGAGTGACATATTATTTGCCGATGAAAGTGAGCTCAAGCCAAGCGGCTCATGGCCATCCCCGTGCAGCGTGTCAAATTTGAAAGAGATTTTCGTCTTTTCGGCCGATTCTGTTGAGCTCGAGGTGAACGTGACTGGAAAGGGGAGGGACTTGCTGGTTTCTGTGATAGCTCCACGCTGGGAGGTTGTTGGTTCCCGAGTAAACATTAATTTGGATGGAGCGGATGGGGCACCTCACGAAAGTGCGGCGGCAACCGGGTTGGTATACGGTGCTCCAGGTACCTCCGGAATAAAGGGGGAAACTGGAGGAAACGGAGGACAGTTTGTAGGATTTTACTCTACTATCGTGAATGGAGGAAGTTTATCCGTGAGTGCGGATGGTGGGAAGGGTTCTAACGGCCAAGATGGCGGACATGGTCACGACGGGAGGTGGGGTAAGGATGCGTCGTATTCAAACTTTCCGAGCGCTTATTCCGGCTTCCTGTCGAATCCGGAGTCGAGTCCTGCGCCGACCGATGGAACTTTCTCGCCGGAAGTGCTTTACGAGCTACAATTTATAAACGGGGCTCCATACCACCAGAGGTACAGGCGATGCTATGACAATTACTGTGACCCACATTACTACTCGATGGTGGGGGAGGCGGGGGGGAGAGGGGGAGACGGTGGGAATGGAGGATGCGGAGGATCTGGAGGTCATCCCGGCAGAATAGACGTTTTTGGGATGCACACCAGTTCTAATTGTAAGAATCAACCATCTTACTCGGCACTCTCAGGCTCGATCGGCAGTCCAGGGAAAGGCGGATCTGGAGGAGATCCCGGTAAAAATGGGAAACACTACACGTGTAGCTTTGCAGGTAGTATATTATTCCGAACCTGGAACGACTGCAGTTCCAGCGATAACAACACTGCAGTGACTCCTTCAAGTCAGGGATCTCCCGGAGGGGAGTGTGCAACCACATCTCCCCCAAGCCCATTGGATCCCTGGAGAGTACTCCACGAATACAAGAAGATCACGCTCAAGTCCGGCCTCTCCCCTAACCAATTTCTGGAGGAGCTCCACTCCAGCTCAAATCTCGCCGGGAAACTGACTCCACTTTACTTCGGCAGAGAGCTAATCCTTGCGGAGGAATTCATACTGAAATACAAGTCTAACCCGCAAGTCATTTCCTCGTATTACAACAACTACCTCCAGACAGTTTACAACTTCTCGAAACGGAGTTCCTCCAGTTTTTTTTCGAATGACAAACTCCTTCTCAGCTACCTCTGCGCTTGTGCACTGTCCCGCCTGGGCTCAGTTCGGGAACAGGATTTCACGGTCAAGGTGATCAACACGGAGGCCTACTTTTCCTCCTTGACGACCCACCTCCAGAAACTAAGTCGAGCCGAGAAAGGGGTTGTCGTCGAAGCTCAGAGAGCGCTGTTCCAGTCCAGCTTGGACCGGAAAATTGCTGAGGTATTGAGCCTGGTGGAACACACTGTCCTGCCACAGATTGACAAGGTGGAAGGGCTTTTGGAGCAGCAAACGGCGAAGCTTATTGGAGAAATTCAGGGTTATTTGAGAGGTGCACAAGAGGAGTTGGAGCAGAGGAGACTGGACAAGGCAAACTTTGAAAAGACGGTGGCGCTGAGGTATGTCCTGGGAGGACTTAAAATGGTCGGAGGGATGTGTTCCGTGCTGGGGCCAAAAGGTATGGCGGTGGCGGGACTGATAAACGCAGGGACTATGATTACGGAGGAACTAGCTCTTCCAGGTGGAACATCCGGAGGAGGTGGTTCATCAACATTCACTCTTGCGGCCACATTTGAAACGGCAGTCGGGAGCGTGTCCACCTCTGGTCGGACCTTTCTGGACGACAAGCTGAGGTCAATCAAGGAGCAAATCCAGGTGACCACTGGAGTCATCCAGGAGCATGAATCCATTCTGGGCGACCTTCAGTTAGCGGTTACAGCTGTAACTCAATCTGTAGCTACCATCGAGGAGGCGTCCGGAACAGCCCAATCTACAGCTTTGGAGGCGGAATTGGACACAAACGTGCAAGTTCTGGAAAATGCCGTAGGGGCCAAAGAGGCCGAGATTAAAGCTCTGTTGGAAAATGAGCGGAAGGAGCTGGGGCGGTTGAATCAAACTGAGAGTACCCTCCAAAGAGTGGATTCCGCCCTGCCAACCATTCTTTCTGGAGTGAAGAAAGGATTCACGCTGGCCAAGGCAGGCTATCAGCTCTACTCCGTCGTACAAGGGATTGGATCGGAGAGGGAAAATTTGCAGAACCTCGTGCTGGAGGCGGTTGAAGACGTGAAAAAGGTGGAGTCCCGGTTAAACTCAATTTCCGAGCAGTTCATCCCACTTCTCCAAACAATGACGGCGGACATGAGGGTGGAAGGGGGTCGGCTTGCTGGAAAGTCGGGCTCCGCCCTCCTCGTCAAAAAGTGGGAGGTAAAAGGAGCACTCACTCAGGTGAAGCTCCAGTTATCCGCCTTCACCAAAGGGCTCCAGGTGGATGAGGAGGTGAGGATGTGCGTTGACGCATTGGAGCAAGCCATGACCCTCTTGATTGACCTCTACGAGCACATCCAGAAATACGAGGAGACGAAGCTCCTTGGCGCCTACATTGCCAATATCAATTCTCCGACTGGGACTGCGACAACGGCAGCATTCCAGGGGGAGGTGAAGGAGGTGGTATCCCGCCTCGAGTTTCTGATCAGAGCCAACACCTTCATGGGAGAGTACCAGGCAGCCATGCACACCTTCAAACAGTGGGTGTTTCCTTTTGCAAAACAGTATCTCCAAGAGGAGGACCAACTGGCCACCATCTGGGGGAAATTGTCCGGGGCTCAAGACGCCGAGATGCTGCTTCAACTCGTGAAGGGGAAGGTGGAGAAGCTGCACGGACTGCTGGGAAGGTACAAGAGCACCGTGGTGGCTGGCGACGAAATCAAGAAGTTCTCGCATTTCAATAGCTCCTTGGTGTCAACCCACCCCTTTTTCGTGTGGAAGAGCGACATTTGGGAGGAAGCAATTGGGAGATTCCTCTCGGGCGAGAAGGTTGTTTTGGACGCGGATTTGGCGAGTAGCGAGCTCGCCGCCGAGGGAAAATCCGCTGTCAAATTCAAAACCATAAATTTAGTCCTGAAGGCGACGAATGAGTCCAGGCAGGGAGAACTTGACCGGATTTTGAACCATTTCTACGTCACCCTGAGGCACAGCGGGCTGTCCCGGTATACCCTCTTGGGTAAAGAGTATGTGATGCTCGACGAGCCGCTGACAACGGAGTACAGTTATGAGAGGACGGGTGACAATCACGCCGTGTCGGAGAACGCGGTGGAAGGGAAATTGAAGCAAGCTGCGGACTTCCTGTTGAGTCCTTACACGCTCTGGACATTCCAGTTGCTCAAAGCGAGACAAGTTGGCTCGCAGGTCAACTTCACGGATTTGGAGTCTTTCAGGGGTGAGGTGGATCTGGAGCTGGGCGGATATGGAATGTACATTAATGAGTTGCGTGCGGATCGGAACAAGCTGGCAGCTTTGGATTTGGGGAAATACTATAATTCGGATAACTACTATCAATTTTCCCAATGATAATGATGATCGGATTTGATTTGAGATTATCATGTTAAAACTGACTTTTAGGAAATTATCATGATTAGCAATATATATTGATTGTCATATGAATTGCTTGTGTAAAATTTATTATGCAACTATTCCAATAATCCTATCTAAATCCGTGTCTAAAAAAAGACATTCGATTTTCGCGTTACAATAAAATTTGATAATTGTAATTCATTTGCATATGAACAGGATGGATGGGCACAGGAGGTCCAAAATTTTGTGGCACAAGTTCATTCTTGGTATAACATTGACTTTGACTGGAAAAACTTTTTTTTTTCAATTATCAAATGCACTGTCCATAATATCCATCTTCTCAAATGTCCATTTCAGTTCGTCTAATGAAGGAAACTTGTTGTATTCAATTCAGGTTCAGCCTCAAATGCCTCAGGTTTGTGAAATGCAATATTTTCATTCATTTATTCATTCATTTAATCATTCATGCATTCAGATCGAACTTGCAGTGATAGTCGAATGTATTAAAGAAGGGAGTAGAATTTATCCCGTACATTTATAACATGCAATTCTCCCTCAGGTCCATAAGATGGATAGCAAATTAATGGAATATCAGCATAATCCTTTAATCAAACCATCATCTGATGTTTCATTTGAAAATAAGCACGTATCATTTCCCGTAAATAAGCTCATAATACATGGATGAATGATGCAGAAATTGAGGAATCATCAGTTTTGCAACGAATGATTTACTGAGGTTTTTTTTTCTACCCCGCCCCGCCAGTCAAAAACATGCCACGTTTTATTTGGTCTTACACGTACATAACCCATGCAATTATGAATGAGCTCAGGTTCAGAGGAATCAGACTGAGTATTAGATTTTGCAATGACAATATAATTTTCTACGTTACGGTGAAACAGAGTTCGTCGGTAATAATTATACTATCATTGTATTGGCCATTATTGGCCCGCTGAAGTATTCCGCTGAAGCATATACTTATATATAGTTTATTTAACTAACGAGCATTGAGAGTATAAAATAAAATGAATGATCCACCATCACGATGGCAAAAGTAGCTTAATTATATGAAACCAAAATGAAATATTGGAATAATATAATATAATATATCTTAAAACATAGAGTTAACCTGTACAATAAAGGTTATAAAAATTTCAAATTTAAATAAACGGATTTATCCTGCCTCAGTGAAATGAAATCTCAAAACCTCCATATCCGTCTCCTTCCGAAATCAAACGCTCGCATATGTAGTGAATTTTACTAGAGCATAACATTGTTTTACAATAATTTCTTTGGAGATCCGTTTAAGAAGGGCTTCCACACGACAACAACATCCTTAGAATGTCCTCCTAATTCTGCGCAATCGCAAGTGTCGCTGCTGCTCAGCCTCCCGCTCCCGCTCCCAAATTCCATCCCGCAGGTTGCACAAAAATATGGCCGCTTTTGCAAATGCCTTCTGGCAATATGCTTAAACAGAGCCTGCTTATCCCGAAAGTTCGCTTTGCAGAAGAGACATTCGAAAAGCTTAAATCCCGAATGGACGAAAGCTTTATGGGAATTTAATGAATATTGCGTAGGATACGACTTGTTGCATAGTTTACACTTAAAAGCCCTTTCTCTCGTGTGCGTAAGAAGGTGACGATTTCTACTTCCTGAACTCGCAAATTCATTTCCGAAATTCGTAGAAAAATGGCTTTTCAAAAGTGTGGTGCCGCCTGATGTGCTGTTCCAGGTCTTCTCTTGTTGTCCGCATCATTCCGCAAAAGGTGCACTCTCCTAACTTGCCGTCTTGTCCCAAGTGGACCTTCCTCTGATGGAAGTTCATGTGGGCTCCCGAGATGAAGGACCTCGGACACAGTGGACACTGGAAGGGTTTCTCTCCCGCGTGAACCCGGCGGTGAAGTTTTAGTGCGTACGCCGTGGAAAACTTTTTGGGACACAAGCTGCATTGATGTTGTTTACTCGCCTCCTTGAAGTGAACAGTCATAACGTGGACCTTGAGAGCCCTGTTGTCGTAAAACAGCTTCTGGCATATGTCACACTTGGCTGATTTTTCCCCAATGTGGATTCGCTTAACATGGTGAGAGCGATCAGTTTTATTAAAAAAGGATTTTTTGCAACTGTCACACTTGAACGGTCTCTGGCCCGTGTGATAACGGATGTGTGCTCTTAATACGGATTTGAGAGCAAAGGACTTATTGCACATTGTGCAGGAAAACGGAGTTTCTCCTGTGTGAACCAGGCGAAAGTGATTTTGTAGCTCTTCCGGTGTAAAGAATTTTTTGTCACAGAGTTCGCAATCGTGTCTCGTCATCCGCAGGTGAACCCTTTTGACATGGGCATTGCGATCAGCGGCGTTAAAAAACTTGTGGCTGCAATGATCGCAAGTTACAGATTTTTCCTTTTGGTGAACACGCCGAATGTGGCGCGTTAGCTCCAATTTTGCAAAGAATTTCTCATTGCAGCTTTCACAAGCCACAGATCTCTCCTTTTGATGAACCCGCCTGATGTGAACGGATCTCGCGGCCGACGTTTGGAATCCTTTTTTGCACTCTTGACACTTATAAGGGCTTTCTTCAGCGTGCTCCTCGTTTATGTGGCGAGAAAGCTCCAGTTTTTTAGAAAAAATTGCATCGCAGATTTCACAAGCCACTACTGACCTCTTCTCATTCTGCTGATGCATGCGCCGGACGTGGTCGGACAGCGATGTCTGCGTTGCGAACGCCTTTTCACACACTTGACACTTGTAAGGTTTCTCGCCAGTGTGGCTCCTCATGTGACTGACGAGACCAAACTTGACAGCAAATGAACTGTCGCAAAGTTCACAGCTATAAGGCTTTAGTCCGGAGTGTAGCTGCAGGTGGGATTTGTAGCTGAACGGGTGACAAAAGGTTTTCCCACATGGCTCACACTTGTAAGGGCGGGACTCGGCGTGACCATACTTAATATGCCTAGCCAAACTGCGCTTGGAGTTGTACATTTTGGGACAAAGGTGACACGGAAGAGACACTTCACTGTGGACCCCACTAGTGTGGTTTGCTAGTCCTCTTGATGTAGTAAATTCTAGCGGACATTTTGAGCAGTAGTAATGCTTCTCACCAATGTGTCTTTGGAGGTGCACAAAAAATTCTGTCTTGACAGACTTTTCACAAAAGGGGCAGTAGCCTGAATAGCTGTTCATGGTCTTCGGAGGCAGCAGACAAAACTGTTCAAACTAATATTGAAATTTAAAAATTTCCACAGATGAAAGACTTTTACTCCAGTGTCACATCGTGTCTCGGAAGCACAACTTGCTGGTTTGAGGAGCAAATTAAAAGTGAGTGCGCTCGCATTCAGTGTGGAATAGGAGCTTGAATAGTCATATTATTGTGCCTATATTATGCAGCAATGCTTTTAATTTGAGCCCCAAATTTCAGTAGATGCAACTTCAGCGTGCCTTGTGCAGTAGTAAGAGTGTCAGCGCGGAGGTTGAAATGTCCGTCAATATTTGTATATATATGTATTAGCATGTGAGGCATTATGATACTTATGGAATAAAAGTACTTCTTACACCACCTGCCTATATCTCTCAAGTATCACAGAGACATGGAACAAGAGAAGATATTACTGGATATGTTGAGCTGGTAATACGTCCTCGTTCATTTTATATCCAGTCTTCTGAAGCTAAAGCATTAGTAGGTTGACAAAAGGTGAGATTGCCGGAATGTTTGAAGCAAGGAATGAATATGGGAATACGTGACGATGCGATGCATGGATGCAGTGTATCCTCAGTAGCAAACAGTTTTGTTGGGTACTTATGCTTGAAGAGAAGCAAAGTCCGGTTTTCTCGCATTGTGTTGTTGATATTGGGCAGCGGATTTATTTTAAGATAACAACGTGGTACAATAATATGTGTCTTTAAAGGTAAAAAGTAGGCGGAGGGACAGACTAGTACTGCGAATTTACACACACTATTTATAGTATAGTGTATTACTACAAATACCCATATGTTCCGCCGACTGTAATATTGAACCATAATATTGCAAGGACTGAAAAATGACGAGAAAAGTGTAGGTCAATATTACACGGTTTAGTATTTCTCTCTGTGTCTTTCGTTCCCTCGTCTATTGTTGATCGCGGTGAGTGTTTATGTTTATGTTCGCAATCGCATTCTCCGCCGTTCTTCTAATGAAGGCTCTTTACTATTGTTATTTTAAGTACTTCTCCTGCTACTTGTTCCGGACATTGTGGAAATGTCCGGAACTGTGTTTGCATTCAAAATGCCAGCATGATCAGTGCTAAGCAAATCCAATATTCTTACTGTGATAATGTGCCAGCCTGCCGTCACACAGTCACACTGCTTTTCATGGTAGGGATAAGGCAGCAAACATGACCAAAAAACAATGTTCATTCCATGAAATTTGTATGCAATGGACATGTCCGGTATCATCACATTATGATAAAATATTCGATTAAGCAAATGATTTTTATAATTTATATATTACCTTACTATTTACAAAAAATTGTTAGAAAATTGCACCATTTTCTTACCTATCTTTCGGCTCAGCCATCAAGTTTCACAAGTCATAATAGTGTGGAAAAAAATTGTTTTTGCTGCTGGGACAAGGAAAAAATCAAGGTGTTAATATAAATTGTTAACAAATTATTGTTCTCTGTCGATGTCAGAATTAATAATATAACCCTTACAATTGAAGTTGAGTTTTGAAATTTGGTTCAACTCCTTAGTTTTGTATGGAGAGTATGTGATTATGAGTAATAAACTACACTCTCCAAAAGTAAAAACCCATTGTCTGTATTTATTTGAGAGAAAATTGGTACTTACAAAACCCACAAATTTCTGACGCCACCGTCATATTGTGTAAAGTGGCATATTAAAAGCTAATGAAAAACATGTTTGATACTTACAACACAATTGTCAATTTATTAACTTGCGACTTGCAAAGAGCAAGCTATTAGTTTTGTCAGCGGCGTCTGTTCGTCCGTCTGTCACTGCTATATCAGCCACGATTTTACATATTTTCGAAAAAATCTTTCAACAATCAAATCATCATCAATTTAGCTTGCCTTAGTTCGAAAACGGGCAAACTTGAGCGCACAGTTAGCGTGCAGCGCGCAAATTTCAATTTTTTTAAATGGCAACCTACAGGTTGTGATAGCTTAATCGATAGAGCATAAAAAGTTACGTCCATAACTATGTTCAAAATTTAAAAATGACTCATGCGCGCGCCGCTAGGAGCGCTGCAACGTGGTAAAAACAAGCAGGAATAACTCAGAAACCGCTCAAGTTTTCAACATTCTGTTTTCAGGA
>JAANSN010005464.1:0-12387 GCA_036850665.1 Dicranocentrus wangi
TTTTTTTTTTGTTTGTAGAAATGTCCATTCGAGGCCATCACCATCATTAACTTACCTAGCAACTTAGAGAAGGACACGACACATCGCTATGGTCAAAATTCATTTAAGCTACACAGGTTACCTACTCCACGACCTGGGGAAGTACTCGGCCTTGTTGGAACTAATGGGATTGGAAAGTCCACAGCCTTGAAAATTTTAGCAGGCAAATTGAAGCCTAATTTGGGTAAATTTGCTGTAAGTTTCTATTTGTAGTTGATACCTATCCCCCTGGGCATATACTACCAAAAAAATACCGTGATACTATAAAACTATCGTGTGCTATACTAAAAAAGAATGACGGTGGCATATGTTGAGAATTATTATCATCATTATTTTGTAAACCTTGTAGCATCCACCAGAGTGGACGGATATTTTAACCTACTTCCGTGGTTCCGAGCTGCAGAACTACTTCATTAGGTTTCTGGAAGACGAACTGAAAGCTCTCATTAAGCCACAATATGTTGACCAGATTCCTAAAGCGGTTAAGGGAACCGTCAAGGTGTTGCTGGAGAAGAAGGATGAGATGAACAAAATTGAGGAAGCTTTGGACCTCTTAGGTAATATATATAGCTTTTAATGGCTTGTTACTTGTTTTTGGTTGACCAGGAGTTTTGGTTTTGTATTTTGATTAACTGTTTGTTTGTAATTTGGTTACATTCTAGAATTGAGAAATGTAGTGGACAGAAATGTTGGTGATTTGTCTGGTGGAGAATTACAGCGCTTTGCCTGCGCTATGGTTTGTATTCAGGAAGCTGATGTTATCATGTTCGATGAACCTTCCAGTTATTTAGACGTTAAACAACGTATAAATGCTGCTCAAACTATCCGTTCACTATTAGGCCCTACGAAGTAAGGTTTGAAATTGAACATAACAATACTGCGTATATTTTCATGATGCTCAAATTTTAATTTTCTTTGTAGATATGTCATTGTAGTTGAGCACGATTTGTCTGTGCTGGACTATTTGTCCGATTTTATCTGTGTGCTGTACGGAGTTCCTGGAGCGTATGGAGTTGTCACTATGCCTTTTTCAGTTCGTGAAGGTATGTATCCAGATCCAGAATAAAGCAAATGCAAAATGCCACCTTTCTTGCTAACCAAAAAATGAGTGATTCAGTTCTAATTATAAAATATTGTCATTAAACTTTTTCAGGAATCAATATATTTTTGGATGGGTTTGTCCCTACTGAGAATTTGAGATTCCGAGAGGAATCACTTGTATTCAAGGTTTCTGAAACAGCAACAGAAGAAGAGGTAAAACGAATGGCACGGTATGAGTATCCCACAATGTCAAAGACCATGGGCTCGTTTAAGCTTGAGGTAAAACTGGGACAATTCACGGATTCGGAAATTCTTGTCCTGTTAGGAGAAAATGGAACTGGGAAAACTACCTTCATTCGAATGCTGGCTGGAAGACTAACACCTGACGATGGGGCAGGTATGTTTCCATTTCCAATCGGTTGTACTACTGCTTGTGATGATAATGTTATATAAATAACGGTGATGTTTAATTTGCTCACTTTTGTAATTGCGGTTTTACTGTAGCTGAAATTCCCGTTTTAAACGTGAGCTACAAGCCACAAAAAATCAGCCCAAAGTCCACTGATACAGTGCGTCAACTCCTGCACGAGAAAATTCGAGATGCATATATTCATCCTCAGGTACCTGAAACGAACTACGTCACTGGTTTTGATATATTCTAGTTTCATTGGTTTGTTCATTCAATAGTACATTTGGATAATCTCTTTTTCAGTTCATAACTGACGTAATGAAGCCATTGAAAATGGAGGACATTATTGATCATGAAGTTCAGACCTTATCTGGAGGAGAGTTGCAACGTGTTGCCTTAGCCATTTGCTTAGGTAAACCCGCTGATGTTTACCTTATTGATGAGCCTTCCGCCTATTTAGATTCCGAACAACGTCTAGTTGCAGCTAAAGTTATTAAACGGTATGGCAATCCTACTAAACCAATTACAATTACTTTTTGCATAGATGTTTGAGTAAAGAAGGATATATGCCTCTGACCATAACATGTTATTCTGTTGCTGATTCCAGATTCATCCTCCATGCTAAAAAGACAGGATTTGTTGTGGAGCACGATTTTATAATGGCAACATATCTAGCAGATAGGGTGATCGTTTTTGAGGGACAAGCATCCGTTCATACTATTGCCAACACTCCACAGAACTTGCTTAGTGGCATGAATAAATTCTTGGAGCTGTTAGGCATCACCTTTAGAAGAGATCCAAACAACTTTAGACCAAGAATCAACAAACTGGATTCCGTCAAAGATACAGAGCAAAAGCGCTCCGGACAGTATTTCTTCCTCGAAGATTAATTTCCTGGATCAAATTGGTTCTAATCCAGATCTAATATTAATATATATTATATACACACATATATATTCTCTTTCATATTTCATGATGTTATGTATGATTCTTATTATGGAATAAAATGTATCCTTGCAAGAAAATCTATGAAACCAAGCGTAGTGTTGTTCACTTATTCATTCTTTTTACTTTACTTTTAATTTTACGAAAGAGCATCCAAAGTGGAGATCTTGGAAATCACTTTTTACGACAATGACTGGCGTCGTGTCGAGTAGTGTTCTCAAGTTCTCAACCAGTACCGTTTTACTAAGCACTAATATGCAAAAACTACTTCGAGGAAAACAATACAAATTTACATTTTGCTAAACGAACTGACTTATTCGTTCGATCGTGACATATTAATATTGACGTTCAAAATAAGTATATTACAAGCTATTCAAGAACTTTCACTTTCCAGCCTTAAAACTGCTATCGATTGATTTACAAGAAGCGAATCGAAAATCTACTTTCAAGACGTATCGTTTTCCTACCCGTGTCTAGTTATTCGTATGTTGTGTAAACGTTACGCACGCTTGTAGCCACGTTTGTCACCCGATATGCTTACGTAGTCATATTTATGATAGCAATGTCAATGTATGACCTCAAAAAATAGGTAAGTATGGAGTATTGCCTGAAACAATTAATTTTTAGATTTGCTTATTTTGTATGTAGTGTCTGTCATAGTTCATATATGCTTTCCCCAATTTACTATTTTCCAGTGCAATAGTTATATCGTCTTCTTCGGTAAAGAGAGTTTTTATGCATTTAACTTGGAAGCGAAGAACAAGCTTCACTACCTACATGCTTTTTGTGATTATGTGTATTTGTATTAATATGCATACTTATTATTGTTTATATTTTTTGCAATTCTTATTGTTTATTATTATGGGTTTCGAAATCAGAATTGGAAGTCAACAATAGTCACACTATAAAGAGGCAGAAGAACAGAAAAAGCCTTATACACACTTTGTCTTCTTATTGCTTCTCGATGTGTATATATGTCATTCTTTACAGACGCAGACGACACTATCTATCTCTTGTACATAACTCGGGAATATCTGTATAAAACATTTCATATATGGCTGTCTTTCTTGGGGATGGTTTTACAGGTAATTATAATTCTAGGTTCCTTTAGGAATTTTGAATTGCAGTTTCCAGTTGCAATTTGAACCTAGAATCAGTATTTCATATCTGTGCACTGTTACTTACAGTAAAGGACAATGAAGCAATGAACACTCTTATTTAAATTTAAATACGATGTTCAATAAATTACCATCCTTTGTTACGTGGAAGCTCGGAAACACAATGTGCCTTTGAACAAAGTTGATTGAAGTTATTTTTGTGTATATGTATGTACACCAGTGTTTCATATACATATACCCATCATATTCTTGGGCTTATATATAAAACGTAGAAGTGAACAAGAAGACTAGCTAGTCACTCACTACTCACTAGTCATCCAACTTGTGTATATATATCACATCTTACATCCACATCAGAGGATCATCATCATCAGTATCATCACCCTTTGGTTCATATATCATGTTGTTCTGTATATGCGTAGCGTTGTGCATTGGATTGGAACTATTGGACTGGGACTGGACTGGATGTGGATGCGGATCGAGTAGAGGATACAGACGTAGAAGTGAACAAGAAGACTAGCTAGTCACTCACTACTCACTAGTCATCCAACTTGTGTATATATATCACATCTTACATCCACATCAGAGGATCATCAAATCATCATCATCAGTATCATCACATCACCCTTTGGTTCATATATCATGTTGTTCTGTATATGCGTAGCGTAGTGCATTGGATTGGAACTATTGGACTGGACTGGATGTGGATCGAGTAGAGGATACAGATACAGTAGACGCAGTGATATTTTATGCATAACTTGCTTCTTGCCTATATGTATATGTCCTTTACTGTGGCTGACGAATATGATGACTGATGACTTTGACTTGATTGTCTCATGATTATAAACTTGCAAATGAGACTTTAAGGTGGCGACCCAGTTTTTGATCTTTAGAGATTGCAATTCGAAACTTCAAATTGCAAATTCCTAAAGGAACCTAGAAATACAGTTACCTGTGAAACCATGCCAGAAAGACAATCGTACATGAAATGTTTTTTACAGGGATTCTCGAGTTATGTACACGAGATACATAGTGTCGTTTGTAATGAATAAAGACATATATACACATCGAGAAACAACAATACGAAGACAAAGTGTGTATAAAGGCATTTTCTGTTCTCCCTCTTATTGCTCTTGTTGACTTCCAATTCTGATTTCCAAACCTATAATATAAAAAATAACAATTGCAAAAAATGTAAACAACAATAATCCAAACACGCATAATCACAAATGTCATGTAGGTGGTTAACATGTTCGCTTCAAAGTTGAATAATGCATAAGCCTCTCTCTTTACCGAAGAAGAAGACGATATATCTATTTACTGGAGCACATTACTACATTAGGAAAAGCGTATACTATGAAGTATTACAGACACTACTAAATCAGCAAATCTAAAAATTAATTGTTTCGTTATCCCGATTCTTTTCCCATTCCGAAGTTCCGATATGCGACGACGGCGACCCATTCACCATTTCATATCCGCTGCATTTCCGACTTTATATCAATCATTAGATACACAAGTCACNTCGTTATCCCGATTCTTTTCCCATTCCGAAGTTCCGATATGCGACGACGGCGACCCATTCACCATTTCATATCCGCTGCATTTCCGACTTTATATCAATCATTAGATACACAAGTCACCATAATTTTGCATCACACAGGAAAGGTGATCGACATATATACGCATAGAAGCAAGTTGTGTATAAAATTTCATCTAGTCTCTAGTCTCTAGTCCATCCAGATCTAGTGTCCTGTCCTGATGGCTATGTACATAATTCCAATCCAATACAAATGCAAGACATAAGCAATAATAAGCATAAGTACAACACACAGCCAACCGATGGTGATATGGTGATGACTTGATGACTCTGATGACTACTGATGGCAATGATGCTGATGTTACACTGATGATGATGATATACACATCACATCCGCATATTATTCCAGATATTCATACATATACTATAAGGGTATCCACAATATACACATACACAATACGTATCCGATACCGCCGATACTGATGTGAGGGGCTTGCTAGCTGCTGCTAGCTTATTCACTTCTGCCTTCTGTACCTTTCCTTATGAGCCAAGCTATAATTCTATCTACGGCATGCACTAAACCTAATAGTTTGCACGGTACTGTTATTCAAATTCGTAGCTGCTAATTACAAGATTTAATTAAGAGTTGAAGACATCTTGCATCCGACCGACGTTGGGAACTATGTAAATTAGAAGAAATGTCTCAAATCGCGATCAGCTAACAATTCACCCTTTTCAACAAGTGTTCCTCAATATTACGCATTGGTTAATTGAAAGAGGAGGAATTCAAAGTTGTTTGAAGTTCATCTTTACAATTTGAAAGTATCTGGTAGCTGAGGTTCTTGACACGCATCTTGAGTGAGATCAGATCAGAGATCGAATGGCATGTATATTTCCATATCATTCCGTTAAAGCAGATTGTTAAATAAAACGCTGCTGACCAATGGTAATTGGTGATTGGTAATTAAATCAAACGGGTATCGAACAATTAGAAAGAGTTTCAAAACTTGTGTACGTGACCCCGGGAAAGGGTTTTGGTTGTAGTCACTAGCCTTTATTCTTAGTGCTGTGGAGGAGTCACAATGCATGAAGGTGGTGACATACTTTTTGGCCTTTAGAGATTGCAACTCGAAACTGCAAATTCAAAATTGCGAAAGGAACCTAGAATTAAAATTAACTGTAAAACCATGCCCAGAAAGACAATCATACATGAGAGTCAATCCTTGCTTCTTCATAAAATGTGGCTTGTGTATTATTGTTGACATCTAGTTCCAATTTCCAACCCTATTACTTCCATGATACAATGCATAATATAATAATACACATAACCACAAAGCACCATCATCAGTCATCAGAGTCATTAAACCATCATCGTTTGTATTCAGTGTTGTAGTTATGCTTATGTATTGCATTTTGGATGTCGGGTCGGACTAGAGTCAATGAAGTAATTTTATACACAACTTGCTTCTATGCATATAATATGTCCTTTACCTTTACTGTGTGTGACGGACGATAATGATGACTTGTGTATCTAATGATTGATATAAACTCGGAAATGCAGTTATGCAATGTCGAAACTTCTGATTGGGAAAAGAATCGGGATGATGAAAAAAAATTTTAGAATTGACTTGCGAAGTTTTATGCATCAAGTGAACTTTGAAGGGAACACGCTTAACCACCTACATGCCTTTTGTGATTATATGTATTTGTATTACTATGCATATTATAGTTTATATTTTTTGCAATGGTTATATTGTTTATTATTATAGGTTTGGAAATCAGAATTGGAAGTCAACAAGAGCAACAAGAGGGAGAGCAGAAAATGCCTTATGCACACTTTGTCTTCGTATTGTTGTTTCTCGATGTGTATATATGTCCTTATTCTTTACAGACGCAGACGACAACGACACTATGTATCTCTTGTACATAACTCGGGAATATCTGTATAAAACATTTCATATATATATGACTGTCTTTCTTGGGCATGGTTTTACAGGTAATTATAATTCTAGTTTCCTTTAGGAATTTTGAATTTGCAGTTTCCAGTTGCAATTTGAACCTAGAATCAGTATTTTATATCTGTGCACTGTTATGTACTTACAGTAAAGGACAGAGAAATAGATACGCATACGCATAGAAGCCTGTTAGGTATAAGACTCTAGCCCATCTAGATCCAGTCCTTTTGTCCTTACGTACGTATTTCCAATAGTTCCATCATCATGCCAATCGGCCGGCAACCCAATGGCAAATGTGCAATGCATAAGCATTATACGCAAAAGAAACGATCATGATGATGATGATCCCTGACTGATGTGTATACGGTAGGTAATGCCGATGCCGAGAAACTGAGCTGAAGCTTGTTCGCTCTCGCTGATACTTTCAGTTCTTAAACCTTTATTCATTTCATCATCATCATCAAAGTGTATCTTTAGCATGCAGTAAGCCTGACAAAGCATATATGAATTATTAGAGTCGCACGGAATACACAAAAACTCAAACATTGTTCTACTCATGAAGTGCACGCACGTTTCCATGCTTAGTTAAATGTTTAATAAAAATTGTATTTTATTGAACATCCTTCATTCAGGTTTTAATTTAAATAAGAGTGTTAATTGCCTCAACTGGAAGCATTTAGTGCCTGATTAAGGTACATGTGTAATGCATATAAGAAGTTAGAAATTCCAATTAGGGAATGGTATGCTGCTACCCAACCCTTAATTAACGTATAAAGATAGTTTGTAAAATTGTTACGTTGTTGACAAATGAGTTCTTATTACCTATTTAAATATTCGTGGGATTAAAGTTCCAAATTTTTAAGGTATCAAAATTTTGTCTCTGAATCTGAATTCACGTTCGTTTTCTTCAAAATAGATTCTTTGGTAATTTTTCAGATATTTCATTTCTGTTTGGTGGCAATCATGGCAATGCCAGAAATGTCCTTACGTACACACCTATGCTATGTATTTCATTTAATTTCTCTGACATGATGCTGATGCGATGATGAGACGTGAGACTTTCTTGTGTATTACAATTAATATGCATAAGCATAGAATGCATTACAAAGGTCTTGCGAGCTTAATGAATTCAAATCAAGGCATTTTTGTCTTATCGTAAAAGTATTCTATATGCAAATAAAAGTTCGAGGAATTCCAATTAGATTGTTTCTCGTCTTGTTCTCTTGTGCACGTTTGAATCTGGGATTTCAAAAACCGAATATGTGCAGTTGACATAAATCACTTTAGCTTATTTACTTTCAAGATTCTACTCACAGACTTTCCAAGATGACCAACGTATCGAGGACAATACAGTATTGTATGTTGCATTTATGCGTGTTATTATAGAACAAAAAAATACATGTAAATGTCTAGTATAAAATTAGAAGAAGTAATTCAACGGGTTATATCGGCTAAAGAGTGTCTAGTATTTATTAAACAAGATTTGACTTGGGGATTCATTGGATTCAATGCCAATTTTGTCGACCCATTCGTTTATGTATCATGGTCATGTGTTATAGAAGAAGAAATGAGATCGGACATTAACATTTAATTGATCTAGTGAGATTCAAACGCAAGGTCTTCTTACTATCTTGTTGTGTGAGAGAAAACTCTACTTTCGATTTAGCATTAAGAAAGTACTTAATCTAACCCCTGGCGTAAATGTCTCATACCTCGAACCTGATTTCCTTTTTTCAATTTTACTTGGATTTACTCTCCTAGCTGGATTGTCATTGTTTGAAAGTGGAGATGCTGGAAGATTCTGCTATGAAATGGAAAGTTGTAAATTAGTGTAAATTCAGGTATGTAGCACAAATATTTCATTTCTTTATATAGGCGTATGCGCTTGTGAAAAATGAAGAAAACCATCATTCATTTAACAACTGCATGACAATATAATCATGCGAAACTCTAGAGTAGAGAGTGGACCCTGTCTGGGAGTAGCAGTCAAGATTTCTCTCCGGTTTATTCAGGTCTTCAGCCCTTCTTAAGCTTAATTTTACAGGACGACCCCACTTGTTAAGATCAAGTTGAATGGAGTTTTTCGGATATTATTATTATTATGTACGTGAGCATAATAGGCTTCTTCATGCATTTGAGCAAGGTAGGTAATATTATAATGGGCTAAAAATCTTCTGCATTATATATTATATTTCCATGTATAACATAACCTCTCTTGCTGCACATCTCATCATGATGATGATGATCATCATTTTGTGTGTTGTGTGGGGTTGGAGATTTGTAATATCAAATATCAAAATCATCAATCATCATGCTAGGCCCACTTTACAGGTTGATAGGGATGTCAGGCGTTGCGTTGTTGTGAGCATACTTCATTCATCACTTGTAGCTTTTACTCCATCAAGTCAAGTTAGCCTGAACCTGAGCAAGTGTAAGGTAAGACCTCACGCTCACCAATCAAACATGTCAGATAAATCAATGCTAATTTTCTTTTACCATGTATTTGTATTTACACAAGTCACAAGTATTATCAGGCATGCTAATTAATCCCAAGGTAAGACAAACAAGTCTCCTCTACCAGTCGTCGTCTCACCATATCACCATACGACTCTCATCTTTATTTTCCCTCTTTTTCTCCTTACATCATCACCCAATTTTTCAATCATTCTGTCATGGTTTAATTATTAAGTTGATGATCCTGTGCATTTTTTTGACAGAACAAGTCGCTCTCCACGTCTCAGATTCGGTGGGCGAGATAGTGTGTAGAAATTGATATGCTTGTTGGTTTTCCATAACAAGTATAATATATTATCAATAACAATACTACTTACATTTTACGGGTTAACCCCAACCAACAACATTACTCATTCTGGTTTTTCATTTCCAGTGTACATTGGTAAAAATACATTTGAGATCGTGAGATGATAACTATAAATCACATCACACTAATTCATAAACAAATTATTTTACTCTAACTTACTTATAACTGTCTTATGGCGTATAATTTACATCAGCACCATACGCTCGGAGAAGAACGTGTAAGAGCAAGACGAGCCTAAATGACTTGCACGCTAAACGAAAATTCTTTTCTAGAAAAGGCAGATAACCACTTGTACTTGTGGTGGGTAAGCTGGCATTATATATGAAAAACAAAATGGGTCCCTTGTCCAGTTGCACAGAAGCCAGAGCCTATATATCCACAAGGTCTTGAAGGTGTTTGGGGTGAAGGTGTTTAATGACTCGAAGGGAAGGAGAATTTAAGAGAAATGCAAACTGAAAGACTTATTACTTCACATTCACAATTCTGGGAAAAAATTGGAAACTCTGATATGATTAGAAAATTTACAGCATTAAGTAAAAGTGTACAGAGTGTATGATCAAAGGTTCTTGGTATTGTTATTAAAGGAGGTATGTACATACGTGCTGCCCTAATTCTCAATTTGCTGAGACAATTGAGATGAACAAAGTGTTTTACTATATGTCAATAGAAACCTTTTCTTGTGGAGACGAGACTCGGTCATCGTCGTCTAGTCCCGTACCCCTTACGGCTTATCATAGTGGGCTTGTCCCTTCCACATTTACCAAATTAATCAAAATGTAACCAAATAAAAAAACCATATATTAAGTATAATATATTCCCAGAATAAGATAAGTTTACTAAACGGTGTACATCTAGTGTTTAGGTGATTGTTAGATTCGCCATAAATCATTATCACGTTCATTTAAATGCTGTATAGACTGAAAGACTTTGTGCTTTTGAAAAAAAAACATTACAAAAGTACAAAGGCTTAATATGTATTCACGCTGCAACCATTTCACATTTAATGCTATAAATAGTATGCTACTGCAAATTTTCCATTTTTTTCAAATTCAAAAGAAGTCATCACATTCATCATCATCATGTCATTAAATGAAATACATAGCATACACAAGTCATCATAATCGGCCGTCGCCCGTGACACACTGTAAAGGTAAAGGACATATATACAAATGCAAGACCATAACCATAAGTACAGCACACAAACAAACGATGGTGATACGGTGATTGATGACTTGGTGACTCTGATGAGATGACTGATGGCAATGATGCTGATGTTATAATATACATATCACATCCGCATATCCCACTTATTCATACATATGCACAATATACGGATCCGATACCGAGGAGCTTGCTAGCTACTAACTGCTAGCTTGTTCACTTCTGCCTTCTTCTGTACCATTCCTTATGAGCCAAGTACAGGCTTCAATTCATCTACGGCATGCACTAAACCTGGAAAAGTCTGTATGATATAGTAGAGACGTGACGAAAGTACAATACATACTCATGTGTAACTTTGTTCATTTTCAAGCTAATTTTGTCACTATTCTCCTTCTAATTCTAGTGATAATTTTAATTTTAGTAAAAATCTCAATTTGATGCGCTCTTTCGAAAGCTTACTATATGCCATTACTACTATACTATAATTAATTTGTAATTGGTCTTCGGCTAATTATGCGTAATTTAGCGGAGTAGTGTTATAATATATAATATAATATCTTAACGAAACATTCATACTCATTATTCGTAAACATTTAATCATCCAAGCAATTAGTTTTTTATTTAATATACGAATTTTATTGCAACATGTTTGAACGAAAGGTATAAAACAAATATCAGAGTTAATATTTAACGGAATGATTTAAATGACTTAAGGAAAGATAAAACATTTCATCCACGGAAATGGCTCATGCAAGGGCTTAATATTAGAATTCAAATAATAAAAGTTATTTTCAAAATGTTTAAGGGAACCTAATGCCCTCAAAGTTGTTCATTTAATAAAAGCGTTAATTGCTCATTCGCGAGTGCCGAGGCCGAGATATGTAATACGCACACACAAATGTAGAAATCAGTCTTGCATTAATCCATATTAATAGAACGTCGAAGTAATGTAGGATGAATTTAAATTTAAATTTCAAAAGCAGTAATCAATGGAATCCAGGTTCCTTTTGTGGTCTTTGTAATGAATTATTACTCAACTCGGTGTATCTTCAAAATCCCTGCTAACAGTGCAAGGATTGACAACGACAACCCTTTCCCGGGGTCACGCACACAAGTTTTGAAACTCTTTCTAATTGTACGATACCCGTTTGATTTAATTACCAATTACCATTGGTCATAGCAGCGTTTTATTTAACAATCTGCCTTGACGGAATGAATAGAAATATGCATGCCACACAATCTCTGATCTGATCTCACTCAAGATGCGTGTCAAGAACCTCAGCTACCAGATACTTTCAAATTGTAAAGATGAACTTCAAACAACTTTGAATTCCTCTTCTTTCAATTAACCAATGCGT
>JAANSN010005465.1:0-12385 GCA_036850665.1 Dicranocentrus wangi
ATAGGCCCAGCCTATCCTAATCGAAGGAGCAAGGCTACCTGTAGCTAAGGTTTTCATTAAAAATATGGGCCTAAGATTGTAAAGTAAATAGCGCATTAGATAGATTAGCTTGATGGGAGGTATGTCATCCAGGGCAACATAAAGTCAACGCATCTTGGAGGTATGTCGTATGTATAGATGGAATTGAAAGAATGAACTATCGGACGGTGAATCGGGATGATTAATATGACTGTTGTCTGAACAGTTTGTATTTACCTAACGTTATTGTTGTTTAAATACAGTTTACGTCGCTAGTGTGCTATGCCGAATGATATATGAAATGTAATGAAAAATTGAAAAATAGGATACGTGTATCATAATAATATTGTGGTGCAGCTATAGGCTAAGGCTATAAGCTTACGGAGCGGAGGTTAATTTGGAAGGCAGTTCCAGAAAGAGAAACGAAACGCGTATAAGGTACAATATGAAAACTATCCGGATAGCTTGCGGGCGATACTAATGATATAAGGAGACGGTGAATTTATTTTAAATGCTGTACTAAATGTCTTCTGAAAAATATATAAATCGATTGACTATCGAGCAGCGAGCAAATCCTTATACATGATTATCTGACATCTGAATTGCTAATATACGTCCAGCCAGACCAACTGCTCCACAATTCCTAATACATGATAATTATTCAAAAACCAGATCTGGCTCCCCATAAAAACGCTTTTATGTTCCATGAATTATTATTTCAAACAGAGGATACTTGAGCAGGAAGCAGGATTATGTTTCATGTTTAATGTATTTACAAGCCAGCTTCTGAATTAAGTCTATGCTAAATATATTCTGCTTCACGTCTCTGATACTTATCACTCAATATGTCATTTCTGTACAAAAACCAATTTAAAACGCAATATTTTCTCCGCTTCAAGAAATTGAAATTAGCTGGTATATAAACTACATAATAGTAGAATTTGTGCTTTTTAACAGTTTCAGAAATTGTTTCAGAAATTGTTTCAGAAAGGTAGTAATAATTTATAATTATATCACTAATACTAAGATGCTTGACATGTGTCTATCTATTACATAATATTATCCACGTTTTTAGGGAAATAGACCAGTATTCGAAACGAAGCGTATATTTGGGTATTCAGTGTAATGGAAATGGGATGGAACATGCAGTTGCCGCTGCACTGCCACATCCTCTCAAATAAAAATTACAGGTTGTTTGCCCAGCAGATCTGATTGATAAGGTAGGAAAAGATGTGTGTACGTCATCAGCAGAACAAGAACAGTGGATTAGTCGTACCAAAAGTGTGCAGAAAAAAGAGTAACATTTACACACATACAGGGTTATCTTCACGCGTACAAGGTTGACATGCATGGTCTCATGGTCTAGTAGGGGACGTAAAATGTACCTAATCGGGATCGGTTATATTGGCAATACAAACAATAGATAATACAGCGATAACCTCGAGTATCACACGAGACATCGGTGCGAGCTGTTACGCAATAAATAATGGTTAGGCATGATAATCGCTTCGCGTCATTTTGTGTAATGCACAATTGCTGCTAAGAATAAAATGATATATCGCCACGAGTTTGGTGCAAACACTAATGAATGGAAACGAATCAATAGATGATAGATATATTGATTAGTGTTGGGGTTTTTAGGTAGAAATATGTAGTTTGAACGCAAATGTTACGTCGGTCTGGGCTTCATTGTATTAAGATTGTGCGGAGTGCAGATGCAAAAATATCTGGTCGAATATCGAATACATTTATACCTTTTACCCGACAATATTGGACAGGGACACGGCAGATTGTACTAGGTATTTAACCTAGTAGACAATGCCTTATTTACCGAGTTTTTTTCGAGTGCATCGTTTTAATGCGATATTCTTCCAGGCATACTACAATCGGTGATACTTTTATGTAATTTGATTGCAGTTTGAATTTTAACTGAAAATAGAGCTTCACACACGTAATTACTAATTACATACCTTGGTATTATATATTACTCGTCACCTTAAAATAAATTTTCCGCGGTAGTTACAAGCACGGTTAGTCGTTCACCACATAACTTGCTTAATTGACATTTACTTTTCTTTTGTTCTGTTACAAAGTGGGAAAAGAAGTTCAGACAAACGCAGACGCTCGCTCGTTTGATGAGCTACAGTGATGATGATGACAATTAGGGTTTTATTAGCAGCATTATTTTTTAAGTTGTATTAATGATGTAATTGATTTCGTGTTTCTTTGCGCTTGGTATGTAGTTTGTGTTAGTCTAGTCTGTCTCTTGCCAAGAAAATATAATATTTTTGTATTTACTTACTTTAATGCTAATATACTGCGTAACTGTTCCTCGGTTGTACCTCTGCGAGTGTGAATAGAGATCCTACCAAACGACTCATATCCTATACTTGGATGAACAAAGATTGAATTATCATTGTTTGTTTGACAAACTATACTTGTTTCCTGATGTCACATAACAAAACATATTGGAATACCTAGTCAGAGTCAGGCAGGGTTATCATAGATTCAATTACCATTGAATTAGAGCAACAAATATGGTAATATGCTATATGCTTGGAATTACACATTTTGCATCTGACTAATTAATTGTAAGGAATATACCGTGTGACACTTAATTTAACAATAATTGTGATTTTTCATTGTTTCAGGCATGCCGATCTACAAATGAAAATTACACATTTTGCATCTGACTAATTAATTGTAAGGAATATACCGTGTGACATTTAATTTAACAATAATTGTGATTTTTCATTGTTTCAGGCATGCCGATCTACAAATGACTCAAACCAAAAACTCTTTTATATAATTACTGCCACTAATGACCAAGCAAGAAAACTTAAGTGCGAGGCGATAGAGGACGAGGACACTATTTCATCATTCATCATCAGCGTGGGTGCAGTGGCAACAAGAAGCTAAAAGCAGAAGCGTACTAAAGCGTATTTAATCAACCACCACTAATTTAGAGAAGAACCGACTTACCACAATTGGTGTTCACAAGACCAACGATGACTTATTGAACATCACATTACAACTTAACTTTTAGTAGTTACTTCCATGCATGCGTTGCGTTTCCAGCAGCAGATTTATTTGCTCAAAAAATTTAAGTCATTAATTGTAAAGTCATGCTGTTAAGAGAACATTCTCCATTGCAAATCTAGCAGTCCTTAGGCGAGTTATTCCTATTTAAACTTTACTTAACTTGGTGAAAAACCATATGTAATTGCTTAGTGGGAGGAATACCCACGACGAATTCAGAGATTTGTGATGTTACAAGTGTTGTCAGCTTAAATTAAGTATCTAGTATAGATGTCGGATATGGACTAAAACGGTGCAAGGTTTAATGAAAGATAGACAATTCAAGTTGGTGGAGTTATGTAGATCTATAAAAGTAACTTTTCTGAGTGGTGCATTTTTGCTGAGTGAAGACTAAACCTATTTAAACTTTACTTAACTTGGTGAAAAACCATATGTAATTGCTTAGTGGGAGGAATATCCACGACGAATTCAGCGATTTGTGATGTTACAAGTGTTGTCAGCTTAAATTAAGTATCTAGTATAGATGTCGGATATGGACTAAAACTGTGCAAGGTTTAATGAAAGATAGACAATTCAAGTTGGTGGAGTTATGTAGATCTATAAAAGTAACTTTTCTGAGTCGAGTGGTGCATTTTTGCTGAGTGAAGACTAAGCAAGAAGTGGTGTATCAACTAATCTTCGTACGCTGCTGAAGCAAACTTGGTGTTACCACACACGTCCCAAAAGTTATCGTGCACTGTGCACCCCAACTAAATATTTCCATTCTTTATATTAACGTTTAAACTAACTGAAATGAGCTGAAAAGTAGTGATCGTTGTGGAAACTCAGGTGTCTGCACGTAGAATTTTTATTAATTGGTAGTCGGATTGGCATGGGTTGTCGTTTGGAATGGGTACCAGAAACCCCCGCCGGGCGATTGGCTACTATGTGAAGAGGAGGAAACGCGATAGAATGTTTACGGTAAGTAAATTATTGTCTTTATATCACCGTTTTTTGCATTGAGTTCATGGATAAATTTTTAGTCGATAGAAATTCAGGGAAATTGGGTTTCAGTCATGTTTCAGCATGTTTTGTTTTTCATTTATTGAAATCTTGTTAAAACCCAAACATTAGCTAATACAATGAAGCGTTTACTTTCATAGTTTATACAGTTAGCTTTGGTAATTTGTCGCGGGTAGTGCCAGAGTTTGCAGACTACATGTGATTCTAGTTTGTGTGGTATGGAGTCTGATCTGATCTCTGGTCTGGCTGGTATTATTATTTCATCTTTCTTGAAAACCGCCGTTTATCCTTCGCCTTGGTGCATGTATATATGTATATTTTATAGAACTGGTAATGAATATAAGCTGATTCGCAGCATTTGAAGCACCATCGTCACTTTTGAAAGATTTATAATACCTTGCGTTTGCATCTGAAACAATATCGGGATCTGCTTGGAGCATTGTACAAAAGTTCTCAGACTTGGTGTTCCTGATAGCTAAGAATAAACTAACCCATTTTCGTGTGTTAGTATCATATTGTCATTGTACGCGTTGGGTATTTATAAATGTATGGTTGATCATTTGACCTTGGCAGTAGCACAAAGTACTAGACAATGACTATGGGACTTAGCATGAGATGAAATAAGAATGAAACATATTCCAAATCAATATGCAGTTTTGCGTACGTTGGCCTATGTGTCTCCAATAGTACGTCTGTCTGCAGTTTGCACGGTGCAAGTTAAGATTATTTCTGGTAGCTCGAATCGCTTCACTACTACGATGGGATTGCCATTACGACTACGCGTAAAAATTCCAATCCAATCTTTCGTCTTCAAGGGAAGTGGACGTCGCCAGTAAACGATTCATTAACTCTCTGAATTTTGACATTTGACTCAAATCAACTTTATAGGACATTGGATGGTTTTGAAATATCTCTTTGTCGGTAGAACAATGCTCGCATTGAGCATTTCAATTGAACATTTCACTTAATGGAAAGTGTGTAGTTAGTATACTTTGTAATGAATAATGACATCCGTGTTTCTCTGTATCTGCAACTGGCTTACCTGTATGAATACATTTTTATTAGCTACAGAGTTAAGTGCTTGTCGGAAAGTTGATTCGCTGTTGTTTGTAAAAGAAAGAATCAATAGATGTGTGTGATATAGCAGCATCAATAAAATTCATACAAAAAACTGACAGGTTCATGCGATTCGGCAATTATTTAACTATATCTAAAGTTGTGGGTTGTGTGAGATGAGAGGTTGTCTCTGTCTCCGCTGGGCCTATATACTCAATGGAATAGAATACAAGCTATTTTCTAGTGAATTATCATCGGGCAGTATCATCGTTGTGTGATGTTGAATTGGAGTACCGGTTACACGTGCTCTCCACCTACACATCAAACACTTCTTTGCCACGACATTTTCGTATTCAACACCTCTCACCAGTAATGATAATCTGATACAGAATGAGATACTTCCGGCGACGACACGCGCACGTGTTTGAACTATTGACATGTGTGCGTATTGCATAATATGCGAAAATATTTATATCAATTTGTTTCATGGATAATTCCATGGATGAGTGAATGTAGGCACGCCTAAAAATCTTGCTTCTGCAAGTGCAAATCGAAGCATGAGGAAGTCTTTAAATCCAGTAAAATTAGTAAATAGAATAGCTGTGCTAAGCTCTTATAATGTGCTGAACCCTTGATATTGCGTTTCTTCATTTTTACGATTTTAAGCAATACTATTGAGACGTGTTGGCTAGCTGCCACATAGAGCAGAATGCTCGTATTCTTCCTAGAAGTTGAAAAAATCTGCTAAGATCAGCGAGTTATGAATTCCATATGCCACCTTGCGTACTTGTAAAGAAAGGATGAGATTCGGTCAATCCTTATCCTTATGGATCTTTTATAGAAAATAATTTGTTTTCTCTACCACGTACGTGACTAACATTTTATTCGATATGTGAATTACCATAAAATTAACATAATCAAGCCCTTTATCCAAATACCCATGTACAACTTCATCTTATTTCTGGACATTTCATCATTTTCATTTCAGATAATTGGGTTTGTACGACTACGAGTACGACACAGTTGAGTAATCGCAAGTATTCTTGTTGTGGGTTTAGCTAGTTACAACCTGTTCTGGTTCTGTAACACGCCATATTTTGCCAGTTTCAACAATAGTATAATGGTTATAAGTATATGGTACCTGCTTCCAGCCGTTAAAACTTACCCATATTCACACAAAACACTTTATCAGCAATAGGAAGAAAGGGTGACATGGTGAGTTGCGTTGTGTCTACGCGTAGCGCATATCTGGTTTTCAGACCTGAAATGACTGGATATTTTTATCCAACATCCAGTTCACCTCGTCGAGATTTAATCCCACCCATTCCATGGACATCTCTGTTCATAGATGCTTTCGGTTGTTTCTATATCGTCATACCTGTTAGGCCTCAATTTATGCATATAGCAGGGTTTGAAGAAAGAGTTTTAATAAAACAATCGCCTTATGGAATGCAGGTGGCATTTCTAAAATTCCAATTTATTCTACCCCATAAATGTTCCCATCGCAGATCGCAGTAGTCCGCCTTTCCAACCTTGAAGTTCCTTACATTAATCCGTCAACTCAAGTAACAATTTACGTGTATGCTATGCATAGTTACTAAGTAAGTAATGATTACTACTTTTATGTACAATACTGACTGACAATGCACACCTACGTTTCTCGGTAATACGTCCACGAGCTAGTGATAATACATGAAACATATGTACATGAGCTTGTATAGCTCGTGAAGGTTTTAAGATCTTCAGATCGATTCAGAAATGTGTGCAATCTTTGAAGGAGTGTAGTCGTAGCTATTGAAAAAGGCTGTTCGCAGGGATATTTTTACAGAACAAGCTTTACATGTTTGCAATGTGGATTGTGGACACAAAGCACAAAAGATTCAGTATTACGGAACGAAAATCTTTTCCTTTTTGCCTCCTATGCGCCTTTTAACTTGTGTTTTACATAGACACTTCTATCTAACCGTTCTCGTATCTTGAATGCAGCAACTTGACCAGCGATCTTTTGTATCATCGAGTCTACAATCAAGTCACATTGTTAAAATAAGTATATACCTGTGAATGAATGGGATTGAGCCTCAAGTCAAGTGATCCTGTGTATTTGTTGGGGTCTCATTTATCTGCGAAGTAATGAAAAATACATAATACATACTTTAGCTTTGTTGGCCACATTCTCATCTTGTCTGCTGTGTAAATGTGCAGAAGTAAAGGTTGTATTTTGTATTGCGGAGGGAATGCGTGCAACAACGTGCATATGTTTTGAACAGTTTTTCCTATTTCTAAACGAAATCAAGTGAACTGTGTGAGCTGCCGTGCCGTAGGGATGGATATTCATGTATGTTTGAAAAGTTGAATGATGTACATGCATACTTTCATTCGTTTTGCTCAACGTATCGTATCGTATGCCTATATAGTGTATGTGTTTAAAACGTGGTTTTAATATTTTGGCATAGATGCTCAAAAGATGTTCAATACCGCTGCTGAGCTAAAGTAGTTTGGCATGTTTTTGAAAGAGCAATTCACAAACATAGCCTTAGTTTTGTATTAACGTGTAGTTGTACTATGTGGAAAACTCTGCTGATTCCTATGTTCCCCGCAGAAAAATAGATTGGCTTTCAGAGAAGTACACTGTGAGACGCTTTGTAGTTGTAGTGTATACATATTTTGTAATTTTGGGAAACATGAGAGTGGTAATAAGCCAAAAGCCAATAAAGGCGAGATACTACACAGGGATATTTGATCTCTAGGTAAATTTAGATTCTGTATGAGCAGCTTTGGTTTGAGCTGAAGACAAAGTGCCACATCCAATCCGAAGTCTAGCGTGTTTGAATAAAGCAGTAAAGTTTTAGCAGTGCTGACATCGCGTCGTTTCTTGAAAGTGGCTGAGCTGAACTGGATGGAGTGCTGCAACATTAAAAATCTCGATCTTCTTGTGCTCGTCATACAAAATACAAACGCATGCACTATCTAGAAGGTCAGGCGCAGCCCTTTATTCACGTTGATACAATAAGAAGGGAAGGGTTTGGTGCAATCTAAAATTACAATTGTGCTCTCACTCATCAGTGTAGTTGTCTACTTGACGTGTACAGGCTTACAATACAATTTAACACTTTGTTGGCAAATGCAAGGTAAAGGTGCAGCTCGAAAGTTGTACTATATATTCACCATCGTATGTCATCCACTCAGATTGTGTATCTAATTTTGTTTGGGAGGTGAAGTGAATTGACGTGAGTTGAAACGAAACTGGCAAAAATTGTAGTGTAGGGCAGACGGTTTGAGACTTGCTCGTTTTCGAGAAGTAGTATATATTTTTAATCAATTTAATACAATCATTTGCTCATATTCAGAAACAAGGTGAGGATTTTGGTGAAACCGAACCCTGAATTTGAGTTACTGTATTGGTTTAAAGAACGTGCAGTGAAGTATCAATATAACTACCTCCCATATTTGCAATATGGACATCTCTGTAGACTCGCTTCTTTATACATCGGTTTCTCAGAGAGAAATGTCTTAAATAATTCCTGAGTTCGTATATATTGCTATTTAATATACTTGTTTTGCTTGAGTACAAGATCATATGTGTGCAATATACATACCTACACGCAAAAGGTTCCTCTCCACAGCGGTCGGTTACATTTTGTCTGAAAGTTGTAAAAGTAGTTACTCGAAATATCAGCAAACTAAACATACAGCGCAGCGGTACGAAATAAAAAAAATTGTAGCATGATGTAACGTTTTTATTATCAGTCTTTCGTTTGCAGTTAATGATATTATACATATAATCCCTGACACTGCTGTCTACTAGTGTCTACCATCCCCGTACTTTATATACAACTTACCCCTCACTTGGATGTTCATCATTAAAATGTTATCCTACATTTAATATAATGGCCATTCTTTGGCATGAACTTCACTATTAAAAGCAGTGGCTTCCCCCTTAGCCTTTTCTAACTGCCATCGATGTAGAAAAGTGGTGAATAAGTGGATATAGCTCAGGTAGAGTTTTGATGTTGCGGTTCATAGTGTTACTGTTGTTTAGTTGTGTAATAGTTGCTCACCCGTTCGGTCACTTTTGAGGTTGGCTAGTGTATTCTAGTTTAGGTAATATCTGTATGAACGAGACATGGTGGTATGGTACGGTATACATTGCTCAAAATTACAATTGCCTAAGGACTGCAGTAACATTCTTGAAAAAGTCTGAAAGGCGAGAGCGACATAGTTCTTTAGTATTAAAGCGGTTACATGTGGCATGTGGTTTCCTGCCCTTCACTCTCTGTGAATTTTTTTTGCAAAAAATAGTAGTAAATGTAATCATGCCATTGGGAACCGAAGCGACCGAAAACAAGGCAGTCCGTATTGCAGGTTCACTGTGACTGTATGGTGGTCCTAAAACGTGCACAGCTGGAATTGTCCATGTGAAATATCTTGGCCTTTTCCGGGTATTAATGGGCAGGCGAAACTCTCTGTACCTTTTCTCTGGACAAGTTGCAGTCTGTTTCGAGGACTTCTTTCTTTGCGCTTCACTTTATGTGTTTTACAGTTATTAGTATATATAAATGGTAGCAACGTGTTTGAAAGGAAAGCGATTTAACTTGCTTACTCATCGCTCATGTCATTTATGACGTCTTGTGAGCACAAGAACACTGATACAAGGACTGGACGTGTGGCAAAAGGGGGCTAATCCGCCAAACATTTTGCACAATTCCCAGTACCGTGAAATATAGCCCAAACGGGAGACATATACTTATATATATCATAAATGGACGACATGCAGCTATAGATTGCCGGCTGATCGGTGGTCAAATGTGAGTTGCCTACTTTTCCAGTACAGTAGTGCCAGTCTCGAATCAGGATCGATATAATGGTAAATTGATACCAAGTCGATTGAATATTGTGCAGAATAGTATGCACGCTTAACTGAACCATTATTTACCAACTTTACTCGTACTGTGGATTGTAGTTTGCATTGTCTAGGAGGTCTAGCTGTATGCTTGATACGTTCCACCGAAATAACCATTTCACGTCAGATTCCCATTACTACATCCTTGTTTGCTATTGACACAGACAGACATTGACGATTTCATGGGCTGTTGTTCGAGTGTACAATAGTCGCATTATACTTATTGTTTGTAACATACTGAGAAGGTATGTCTTTTCTTGTTATATTGTTAGCAAAATCCTAATCGGTGAAGTATGTTCTTGTCAGTTAGACTTTCACAGAGGAAAGGTCATTTGCTTGGAGAGAGCACAACGAGCAAGACTAGTGTCGTGCTTTGGTGTGGTGGTGACATTATGCTTTCTGCAATCTGCTCGTGCAAATCCTTGCCCCGGTCTGCTCTTTGTCTTTATACTCAAAGTGTGTAAACTAGGAAAACTCACATCAGCAGCACAGATTTGTCATAGTGTATGTAACAAGCCATATACGTTTGCTTGATTTTAGTAATCATTTCTGAGGCAGTCCGCAGTAAAAGACGAGTGTTACTTTGATCTTGCCATATCTTTACAAATAGAAAAAACTGGATTGCAAAGCATTGTGGTTCTGTTCGTTTCGGTTATTGCTCAAATAAGATTGCAGAATCGGGTGATAAAGTACGCATCAGAGTTTTTAAGTACGAATCCCTAATTTATTTTTAATATCCAGACGAAAAACACAACAAATCGGAATCATCATATCAATCCTAAAGGTGATGTGTGCGTGCCTCGTACGAACCCGATATAATTCCACTTCACTCAAACTAGTGTTTTATATACTATACCATGAGCTGTATTATTATTATTAGTACGTGATTAATTAGACCATTTTAGGATTGTACGTGTATTTTACCGTAATTGAGAGCAATAAAAACGCGTGTGTTGTACCGAACTAATGATTTAGTGATAAAGAAACCTCATATGGTTTGTGGCTTGTGTCCAGGAAGGACTTTACGATGAGCAGATTGTGAACTGCAAGCTAATGCTGACTGCGCCTTAGGAAAACTGTTTCTGGCTCCTAGTAGATCACGATGTATGAGTTATGATAATGTATATGTGTATTACCTCAGTAAAAATGCAAAAAATGAATAAGCCGAGTAGAAAAATGCGGAGTTCATGCGAATTGTTCTAAAATAACCGCCGTGTCTTTTCCTTTTCACTACTCCTTCACACATATCCATCTCTAACTAAACAATCTTATCACATTACTGGAGATTTTAAAAGATGGATTGAAAGATGTTAATGTTCAATGTTTTGAGTAAAAGCAATGCTGAAACATCGTGATCTTGAGTCTAGTAAAGTGTGTTCCTCGTGTACCTATGCTTGTATTGAATCCGTTACAGTTATCCGCAAGGATTGTGCGAGTTTCTGAAAAATACTGACCTATTTTTCGCATCAGGTGTGGAGATTATGTTTGTGTATCTCCAAATTTATTAGCGTACATGAGTACACTTTATTGTAATCTTAAAACAGATGTACGTGAAGTACTTTACCATCTCTTAGTGCGCTACACCGTTTAATACTTCTCTCTATATCGTAGTGTACGTAATTTGTGATAGATAAGAAGGTTATCGTAGAGGAAACTGTTTTCGCGAACGACTTTAATTGCGGAACAAAAATTAATGCGTGTGTTGGGAACGTACGTGTTCTTGTTTCTCGTGCATACTTCTCCTCTGCGAGAGTCCGTGTGTGTTGGTCGAGTTGTTTTCTGTGATAAGCGAAGATACTCTTCTGGCAAGTGTGCTACGAAGGATATTAAGATAAAAGGTATTTGATGGCCTAGAATGAGAGAGTTGGTTAGTTAAAACTGGAGCATTAATTGAATGCCTAGAGGAAATAACAGACAATGAATGACAGACAATGATTATGAGAATTATTATCAACAGCGAAATGAGTGTGCTTTATAGAGAAACCAATAAGCAGGTAATGTGTGACGCAACACTGGGTTCTATTGGACATATATCCACTCGCTCTCCCACATTTACTTGAGGTAACTATTTTCGTAGGAACGAAGATTTAGTGCTGTATATCCGTCTCTAAACTCTATAAGTGGCATCGATTGAGCATTGGAGGCGAAAATAGCCCGTCAGTAGTCGTTTGCACTTTCTAGCAGAATAGTGGTTGTGTGACAGAACATGAAAGAAGTAGTTAATTAATCACGGAAGGGGAGAGTGAGTATTATAGTTTAGGAAAAGCCTTCCATGTAACAAACTATTGGTGCTATATTCCACAAGTCTGTAACATAAATCATAAATTATCGCTTTTCCTACCCTGGTCTATTTTCAGTCTGGAAGCTATA
>JAANSN010005466.1:0-12385 GCA_036850665.1 Dicranocentrus wangi
ACTCCCCCCATTTTTCCTATTTGCCTCGCGATACTCCTTATTGCTCTTGAAACGGACCTGGTACGATTTTGCCTCAAGGTGGGACGTTTGAAAGTCATCCAACGAGCCTCGGATTTTTTCCAACAACATAGAAATTCAATTTCCATAAAATCCTGTTTTCGATCCTGTAAACCGGGAAACCCTTTATAAACAAAATAGTAATTGCAGTTTTCATCTTCAACAAAAATCCTATTTTCGCATTGCTTCTAAGAAGAAGTGACAATGTGGGAATTGTGTTATTGCAGAAAAGCAAAACAAAGCATGGGAAAATGGAATATAGGTACCTATATATCTTCTGAAGGTTCAGTTTTGCATGTTGTACGCTTTGTTTTTGAGATTCATTTTTTTGACTTCCACGGAGGCAAGTACGCCTGTACGCCCAGCAACTTTCAGCTTACATAATATTTTGTTTATCAGTCAGTATAATTTTATTGTTGTTATTTTTACTGGGGGTTTCTATTTATATGAGAAGGGATGAGCCAGAAAGACAACAGATCAAGTTCTCTGGAGAAAAAGTATCCAGAAAGGGTTTAGAAACAATAGGAGACAAGTAGCTGTCCAGAATGTGAATGGCATTGCACAATTGCAGGTGTTCACGCAGGTCGCAGGGAAATACTGGATCCAAATCTAGGTGCGACCAAACTCTGAATGTCCTTATGATTTTTCATATCAAGAGTGGATGAATTTAGTCGTAATTTTCGTACTCGCTACACACTCGAGACTTTTGATTTGTTTAAATTACCGAGAAGACAAACATAAATTGGATATGATTCACATGACAAACAAGCTTAATATATAATCAAGGAGCGTTAACTATAGACTTCTCAGTATAACGTATACCACAACAGGTGGAATAGTTTCAAGAAATCTAATGTAATCTTTACGGGAAATCGAATGGGACAAAATTACGAGGAGCACAGTATACGAACATGGTAACTAATCGCTACGTTCGTAGTGTTACTGCAAAAGATTTAACGTAACATTTATTTAGAATCAACAAATTGTCCCATTCGGCTTCCCATGCCTTTTGAACTCTCTACATCACCTTAGGTCCATAGCCTTGTATATAATATGAATGAATCATCCATCCCTTTTGTTTTAATGGAGTATTAATAATATTATTGTATTATTAACAAGTGATTGCAACAAAACAACTCATGGGAAAATCCACTTTATGAGGTTTCAAAGCAAGATTTTGTTTCTAGTAAATATGTTTACTTGCATGTACGGAAATAGGCTTTATAGTTAAGATATTGTTTACATTATTTTTATAATTATGATATGATATGAATTGCGATATGAAGGAAGCCAGGTTCCCTGGAGAATAAAATGGCAAAGCGTCAAATTTTTAAAAACACTTCTGATCGCAATACCCAAAACGTATACGTAACAAACTTTTTAGCTTGTAGGCAGGATGCCGCATCGTATAAAAATGAAATTTCGCTTGAGATCCATGCTCAGAGTTGAGTTGAGACTAACTTTGCAAGCTTCGAATATATAGTTATTTTTATGTACTATAACTTGTTATATCTAAATTCATATTTCTATTCACTCTACACACACTATAAAGGAATTCCACAATCAAAACATTTTAAGAGAAAAGTACGAGTTGCACTTCTCGAATTTATCGAAAATGTACGCCTGGGTGACATCTGCGTCCGTGGAGGACCATGTTGACAAAGCGGTGGTGTTGGCTGCCTCCCTTCGTCGGGTCCGGACTGCAATGAAGCTGGTTGTTATTGCGTCCTCTGATATTTCGGATGGTTTGAGGTATTAAGAAAATATTACATATTCTGAAATTTTTATGTGCCGTGTTTGTATTCATGCTAATAACAACCGTGTATTTTTAATTGCAGGGACAAACTCGCCAATTCCTTTGATTTTGTGGTTGACTTGAAGACGATGGGAAAGAAGGACGCTTTTGGAATATTTGCAAAAGTTCGAGCACTCTCCCTTTTAATATTTGAAAAATGCATGTACCTCGCTCCGACAACACTGGTTTGTGGCAAATGTCAAATTAATTATATAATAATCATTCATGCATTGTTTAAAGTAGAACCCATATTGGCTTTGGCATCGGGATTAAAAACTTTAGCACGTTGAGCACAAAAACGATAATATCCTTCATCCTCTTTAGGTTTTGAACAACTGCGACATCATTTTTGATGAATATGACTCCTTCGCCTGGCGTTCTTCTAATCTGGATGGACAGGTGGACTTGTCCGTGTTTATGTTTACACCGTCACTCAATCTCTCCGAGACGCTTGAGAAGAAATTAGGGTTTAGCAATGGTGGTAAATAAGTAACTTAACAAATATAGAGGCATACTCAATATTAGAGAGTATTTAAATGTTTATTTTTTACACCGCAAAAATTGATGAGAATGGTTTAATTACCTCAAAGGAAATGCGAGTACCACCTTTGCGGAGGTGATAAAAAACAACGTGGACAATGTGGATTACCTGGATGAAAAATACATGGTGCCAGTCTCGCATCTGGGATGTCACTCTGGGCTGTAAGTAAACACGTTATCCTACGTCCTACATGCATGTCATGCTTTTTACGATTAGTGAATAACTACATTATAGGTTGTCGTACGGAATGGGGTTTAATCTGCAGGTTTTGGTCCCCACCAAACGATTTTTCATTATATCTAAAAAACGTGTTTGGTCAAATAGTTTTGCTTGAGAGCAATTAGACAGTCTACAGTATTTCGCAGTTAGAGATTCAATCCTATATGAAACAGACCATAGATGACATAAACGAAAATTTGCACAAACTCGTAGTTTCGCATAGTATTAGTATTACTGCTTCTCCGATCTCTCGTTTGGTCGAAAACCTCGTGAGCTTGTCAACGCTCATACCCGGACAGAGATCCCCATGTTTTCAGGGGGTTAGCCGAACACGTTGGAAATGAGGACCAAGCGAGATGCGAAGTGAATTTAGGTATCTCGTGAATTGCACTTTTGTAATCGATTATTGCTTACCGATCACATTTTTCCAATGTTAGCTTCACGACTACAGATTACATTCCCTGAAAAATCCAATTCGGTTATACAGATTACCAAAGGTATAATTGATTGCAATCTCTGAGTTGTAGATCCCAGTTGGATAGGCTCATTGTCAACTTTGTGGACATTCACCCATTGGATATGGGACATGATTCGACTTCACTGTTCTCCTCACGAGACGGATTTGTGAAAGTATGGAAAAAATAACAAAATCGTATTTTATTCTAACACTGTTTGATTTATGAAATTTTGTAATTTCCTCCAGCAAGCAGCTAAACTTTGTTTGGAAATTGAAACGACTTGTCTCCACCATAATGGGTCGAAACCACGGAAGTGGCCAATGACTAAAAGTGAACCGATTGCTATTATTGGGATGAGCTTTCGACTGCCAGGCGCCAACACACCGGATGAATTTTGGAACATGATGATCGAAGGAAGACATGGGATTACACGTGTTCCACCCCACCGGTGGACAAAAGAGCATTCATTGTACCAATGTGGGAAGCAACGGGACGTGGAAGCCGGATTTCTTGATGGACCGATCGACGAATTTGATGCAAAGTTTTTTGGAATCAGCGCAAAGGAAGCCACTCTTTTGGATCCGCAACAACGACTGCTCCATGAAGTGTCGTGGGAAGCCCTGGAAGATGCTGGAATTGACCCGCTCTCAGTATATGGCACACAAACTGGCTTTTTCGTTGGAAGCTGGATGTACAACTACAGGGATATTGCAGGAAGATCTCCCAATGTCGACTTTTTCCGAGTTTACATGGGAAACTCTATTGGAGCTAGTTCCGCTCGGCTCTCTCATTTCTTTGGGTGTACCGGACCCAGCATCCCCACCGAGAGTGGATGCTCATCTGCCATAGTGGCGGTGGATATGGCATGCAAAGCTCTAAGAAATCGGGATACCCCCTTGGCTCTAGCCTGTGGCGTAAACTTGCTACTTCATCCGTTCGCCCCAGGGCTACTGGAAGGGGTGATATCTTCCGACTACCGCTGTAAGACGTTTGACGCCAATGCCAACGGTTTTGTGCGAGCCGAAGCGTGTGCCACGCTTGTGATGAAGCGATTATCTGATGCAGTCCGAGACGGGGACAACATTTGGGGATTAATCAGAGGTTCCGCGATTACCCAAGAAGGCGTTAGCAAAAGCTTAGGTACTCCCACAATCCATGGGGAATCATTAGCAATGAAGTTGGCTCTCAAGGACGGCGGCGTTCATCCACGAGACGTGGCCTACATTGAAACTCACGGGACTGGCACCCCAGTTGGGGATCCCCTCGAGGTGTCTGCTATCAACCAGGCATATGACACTCCGAATAGGGAGTCTCCGCTGATAATTGGCTCTGTGAAAACCAACGTGGGTCACACAGAGTCCGTCTCTGGAATCACGGGAATAATCAAGGTCCTCGTGTCCATGAAAAACGAGTGCATACCTCCACACCTCAATTTAGAAACCATCAACCCAGACCTGCAGTTAGACGTTATACCCGCCCAAATTCCACTTACTCCTGTACCATGGGCAAGGAATCCAAACAAAATCAGACTTGCTGGAGTCAGCTCCTTCGGAATCACTGGAACAGATGGCCACACAATTATTGAGGAACCACCTGTAGAAATAAAAAATTCCTTGATGGAAATCTCTGTGAATAGGTCCCTGCATATTATGAAAGTTTCTGCAAAATCAGAGGAATCCTTCCAGGAACTCCTTTCAAGTTACCAGAATCTGCTGGAATTGCCTGAAAATCATGGGAACTTCCCAAATATTGCATTCTCGGCAAACACTGGACGTGCTACATTTAATCATCGGGCTGTCATCATAGCCAAGGATTCCAAAGAAGCTGCAAAAATTATTAAAGACAAAACATTTAAGTTTAGAGAAGTTCAGTCCACAACAAGCCAGCATTGCTTTTTATTCACTGGACAGGGTTCCCAGTATCCTGGAATGGCCAAAGAACTTTATTTCACGTCACCCGTCTTCCAAATGCATTTTGACAATTGCGACAGGATTTTAAACCAAAAGTACAACATTTCAATTCGAAACGTGATCTGGGGACCAAATAACATTAAGGAAGATTTGCTAAATCGAACATTATACAGTCAAACCTCCATATTCTGTGTGGAGTACTGCTTGCTCAAGCTGTGGGAATCGTGGGGTGTCAAGCCGGATTACGTCATGGGACACAGTTTGGGAGAATTTGCGGCTGCCGTTGCAGCAGGAGCATTGGATTTTGAAGATGGCTTGATGCTGGTTGCAGAACGAAGCAAACTCATTGATAGTCTTCCAACTGGCAAAATGTTGGTCATCAAGGCCAACAAGAAAGTGACGGAACAGACCATTTTGAAATTTAAGGATTCTTGTCCTTCCTTCTGGGTGGATTACGCTGCGGTAAACTCCCCGGATCAAACTGTGGTTGCAGGAGACTCCGAAATGATTCAAAAGTTTGCAAGCTTTTGTGCTGAGGAGTCGCTGAAAGCTATTGTTTTAGCGTCTACCCACGCATTCCATTCACGACATATGGACCCAATGTTGGAGGCATACAGGAAGGTAGCCTCAGCCATCAAGACTCCAATGGTAAAAGAAGGTTCGCCAAAATACATTTCTGGAATGGAAGGGAAGATGATTGACATCCAGGATATTGATGCTGATTACTGGGTAAGACATACGAGGGAGAAGGTCAGCTTCATGGAGGCTTGCAAAACCGCTCAAACCGAAGGATGTATATTATTCCTGGAAATTGGTCCTCATCCAGTCCTGTCCGCACTGGCCATGATGAACATGGAAGGCACATCTGTCACATGCCTCCCCTCCATTCGCCGTAAAGAAGCAAATTGGAGTACATTGCTGGAAAGTCTCGGAAGGCTGCACATGTCCAGCTGGAAGGGATCCGTGGACTGGAGAGGATTCGATTCTTGCTATCAACGCCACAGAGTTAAGCTCCCATTTTACCCCTTCAACCGGAAGCCAATTTGGGTTCACATTCGTCCCGAGCGAATCCCCATTCATCCCCTCATTGGCAAACTAATTCCGACTGCTTCAAACCAAACCATATTCGAAAATGAAATGACTGTGAAAGGTATCAACTTTTCCCAGGACCACGTGTTTGGCAACACTGTCGTCTTTCCGGGAGCAGGCTTCCTGGAAATGTGTCTTGCAGCTGGATATGCCTCAGCTCAAGGCTTTCAAGAAGAGATGCCAAAACCACGGAGGGCAATTGCTTTGAGCGCTTTAAAAATCGTAACACCGCTCGCTCTTTACGACGTTCTCTCGTCTCTCGTTCAGACCATGACAAAACTGGACAGTGATAAGGACACTGACAGCGGGTACGAGGTCAGGATATCCCGACACGTGTCCGAGGGAAATGGCTCGTCCCAATGGATATCCCATGCAACCGCAAACTTTCTTCCGGTTTACACCCCAAGAGCTGAATGTGTTCCAGGTGACGTGGACATACCCAAATTTCAGGACACCAATGAACCCTATGACTTCAAAGAATTTTACGAGAAGATACCCGAACTAGGACTCCGATTTGGTGCAAAATTCCAAAGTATGGAGGCCGCCTGGAGAGGTACCTCTGCAGCCTTGATTTCTCTCAAAATTCCGGACGACCACGACTCCTATTTAATCCATCCTGTGATTGCCGATGGAATGCTGCAAGCAGCCCTGATGTGGCTCGCGGGGGGCGGCGTAAAAACAACCATGAAGAAGAAGCTCCTAGTGCCTCTTTCCATCCAAGAGTTTGTTTACCTGGAGCGCTCCGAGGATTCAAAGAGGTTTGTATATTGCTGGACAGGATCGGATGGGAAGCCAGTTTGCGCCCTGCTCGACTCTCTAGGGAAGACCCTGGCCTACATGACAGGCATGGAATTTGTGGAAACTACATTAAAAATGTTGGAGGGCATGATCAAGCAACAGTCCTCTGCGATGCCAAAGTTATGGGAAGAGTTGTGGAAGCATTCCACGGGACCTTTGCAGCGCCGGTTGGAACCTACTGGAAATCCTTATTTGACGGCGGACGACCCGCTAATCAAGGAGTTGGCTCATTACAACGACGTTGCTGACTCGGAAAAGATATATCAAGAGGAAGTTTCCAGAGCCACTCAGTTGTTCGTCATAAAGGCTTTATATAATTGCGGATGGAGACCGGTAGTCGGAGTGAAATTCACAACGGCGGACCTACTCCCACAGCTGGAGATTCTTCCAACGTTCACAAAGTTTGTTTGCTTTTTCCTAAGGCTATTTGCCTCCTCCTGTGGGGAGCTAACCGTGGAAGATGAGAATTGCAGCAGGGGAATGGTCACGTTTTGGTTTTCCAGCCCCCCGCCGATCCTCTCCGAAGTTCGGTCCGAATTGGAGGCAATTATCAGCAAAGGGTATATGTCCCGGTTGCATTTCCGTTTTGTTGTGCAGCTAGGGGAGAAACTGGAACACATTCTGACTGGAAAGGAACCCCTTCTCCCCCTCCTTTTTCCGGATGACCAGTCAAAACTCGGGCTGCCTCAGGTTTACGAAACGTATTCTGAATATTCGGAACAATTGGTGTTGGAGTTATATGACAAGGTTATCATCCCGGTCTTTTTGGAACGCGCTAGCCATGGCAAACAAAGAGGGACTAATCCAGTGGTTCGAATTCTTGAGGTGGGAGCGGGCACTGGTGTTTACAGCAGAAGAATGATTAAACACCTCGAATCGCTGGACCTCGACTATGAGTACTTTTATACCGACATTTCGGCGGCTTTTTTTGCCTCCGCGGAAAAAGACCTTGGGGCGACCGTGAAGGGGAACATTATCTACAAGAAGCTGAACATGGAGGAGGATCCCCTGGAGCAGGGCTTTTGTCCGGAATACTTTGACTTGATAGTAGCCTGTGAAGTGCTCCATGTGTCCAAGACAATACGGAACACATTGAGACAACTTCGAGTTCTCCTCAAACCAGGTGGATGTTTCCATATTGAAGAAACAATCAGTCAGGACCCCATCATCACCTTTAATGTCGGGTTACTGGAGGGATATTGGGGCTTCCAGGATTTCGAGTTGAGACCCAATCACATTACGGTGACTGGTGACAAATGGAGAAAGGTTTTGGAGGAGATGGGATACGAGCATGCAGTATGCATGCCAAGTGGTGGTGATATTCGTGGAACTATTTTTACAATGGCAGGAGGAAAGCCAGCTGCTATAGAGGAGAATAAAAAGTACTCGTGGATCCTCTTTGGAGATGACGATGAGGGGACAAAACTGCTAGAGAAAAAGTTGGTCGGGGTGAACCGGCAAGTGTTCAGCGTGACTAGGAATTCGCTTTTAGACTTAGAATCTGAGGAGAACACTAAGCTGAAACTGAAGGCTCTGATGGAGGAGGCGAGTGCAGGCGGGCTGCAGTTGGAGGGAATGATTTACATGTGGGGGTTACTAAATCCCTCAGATCATCGGGATCAGCGGAAAATCTCCCTTCCGTTTGTCACGCTAATTCAGTATTTGTCAAAAACGCCTAAAGTTGCTACCCGAGTAATTGTGGTTACGCAGGGCGTGTTCACCGCTCAACACACCCTTGTTACGAACCCATCCCCTGGAAGTTTAGTTGGGATGGTGAGGTCGGTCATTAACGAAATACCCAACTTGAATGTCAACCTTTTTGATTTGTCCCCTAACGGCCAAATGGTTGAGCAAGTGGATCAAGTGTTTTACAACCTGTGGACTAGCACCAATGAGCAGTTTGCCTTCCGTGGGGGAAAGCGATTAAGTTACAAGGTGGCCTCGTTCAAAATCCCAAATGACTACTTGACCCTTCCAAACGGCTGTGACAGGTTCCAACTGGCTCTACCAGCCTCCCGTCAAATTTCCGATTTGGAGTTTACTTTCTTAGACCACTATGCACTGGAGGAAGATGAGATTGAGGTGGAGGTGAAAGCGATGGGGCTGAATTTCAGGGATTTGTTTACAGTACTAAAGCCCATTGCCGAGTTTGATACTTTCCACGCCTTGGGAATCGACTTTGCTGGGGTGGTTACGAAAGTGGGCTCACAAGTGAAATCCAGAGCGATTGGAGATCGTGTGATGGGAGCACGAAATGAGAGAAATGTTCCGCTACCAAGTCACCTGAAAATCAAGGACGCACTAACCGTTCAGATCCCAGACGGGTGGACCTTTGAGGAGGGCTCCACTCTCGGTCTAGTCTTTCTTACGACGTACTTCTCTCTGGTTATGAAAGCGAAAATGAAAAATGGGGATAAAATTTTGGTTCACACCGCTTCCGGTGGGGTTGGCCTATGTGCAATTCAACTTGCTAAACGAGCTGGAGCTGAGGTAATTGCAACAGCCGGAAGTGAGCGGAAGAGAGCTGCCTTGAAGAGACTAGGGGTGGAGCACGTGTTTAACTCAAGGAGCACGGAGTTTGAAAAGGAGGTGATGGAGGTGACAGGTGGTCGCGGGGTGGACATCCTTTTGAATACGCTGACTGGTCCGGGGTTCAAGGAAGCTTCTTTAAATGCATTGGCAACATCTGGGCAATTTATTGAATTAAGCATCCTCAACATTTGGACAAGTGAGGAGGTCCAGCAACGGAGACCAGATGTGCGATATCATACAGTGGATTTGAGTAAAGTAGACCCCTCCCTCTTGAAAGGAATTGGGCAGAATGAATTCCGCGAATATCTTAATAATTGCTGGATTAAACCAATTCCGTACGAGAGGTTCGACGCGTTAAATATTCGTGGAGCATTGAATTACTTGCAAAAGGCGAAGCATATTGGGAAGATTGTGTGTGTCATGCCGGAGGTGAAGACGAAGTCGGGCAAGAAAAAGTACCTTGCGAATACGCCCATGTTTAATGAGCTGAGCACGTACGTTGTCACCGGAGGTCTGGGTGGAATTGGGTTTGAGGTGGTCAAGTGGATTTTAAGCAGCGGGGGAAAACACGTCGTGATAGTCAGTCGGAGTCGGCCTCAACCTCAAATTAAGCAACAAATTGACGCCTGGAATAAGAGTGGAAGTCATGTGGAAGCGTGTCAAGTTGACGTCGGGAATTGGGAGCAGATTCGGGAGTTATTTGAGAGGTTATCCAAGTCCGAATCCGGATTTCCCCAAATTCGTGGGATATGGCATGCAGCAGGAGTACTGGCTGATGCTTTACTTCAAGATCAGTCGTGGAACAGTGTCCTTCATACTTACAACCCGAAAGTTTATGGAACATGGAACTTACATGATTTGACAAAGGACATGCTTCTCGAGCACTTTGTCCTCTTTTCCTCCATGAGTGCAACATTCGGCACCCCAGGGCAGGTGAACCACAGCTCAAGCAATAGCTTTGAGGACGCCTTGGCTGCTTATAGGCACTCCCACGGACTACCAGCGACATCGATCAACTGGGGAAATTGGGGTGAGGTGGGGGTCGCAACAGAAATTGACTTTCCAGGAATCCATCCACTGTCCACGTCTCAAGGTATCCTCAGTTTGGAAATGTTCCTCCGCACACAACGGAGATCTGGTGCCGTCGCAAATATCGACTCCTTTGCAATGCTATTGAAAGTCTTTCCTATATTAAAAACCGTCATAGATGATAAACGACTTTTCGGAGACCAACTCCAAACCTCGACATTGTTGGTAAACAGTGACGAGTTTTGGGCCGAGGTGGACAAAGCGGAGGACAGAGACGGTAAAGTTGAGGCGTTCAAGAAGTTTATCAAAATAACGCTGAGAAATATTCTAAAGTCGGATCCCAACGAAGTTATTGATGACCACGCTGAGTTTAGTTCAATCGGGGTGGATAGCCTGATGATGCTCGAGATGAAGAATGGAATGCAACAAGTGTTCGGTTCGAGGATGACCCTGACCGCCTCCCAACTCAAGGACTGCAACACTGTCGACTTACTAGCAAACAAACTGGTCGCTATCTTATTGGGAGAGGGCGAGGAAGATGATCACGAAAGTTTGCCTAGTCCGGATGAACTCAAGCTATTGGTGAGGGCGGACTCTGTTCTTCCGGAGACAATACGACCGGTGGGGGATGCAAGAAAAATATTCGATAACATGACTGTACTCCTAACTGGAGTCACCGGGACTTTAGGACCTTACATGTTAAGGGAACTTAGCGAACGAGTCGTAGTGTCCAAAATTTACTGTCTAATACGCCCTTCCAAAAACGGGGTGGAGCACAGACTTAACTCCAGGTTGGAGGCGAGTAAGCTCCTTGACCACGTTAACATGGAGAAAGTGGAATGCATAGCCGGAGATTTATCTGACCATCAATTCGGGTTGTCAGACGCGGACTACAACGTTATATCCGAGAATGTCGACGCCATTATTCATTGTGCCGTTAAGAGCGACCACATAGCGAAATACTGGAACGCACCGGAGACTGCTAAAACCAATATCCGAACAGTGAATGTCGTAGGAACGCGTCGTATCCTGGAGTTTGCTGTTAACGTTAACCTCAAGCACGTTTACTACGCGTCATCTGCGCTCAGCATGGCGGATGTGGATGAGGAGGGGATGCTAGTCGGGGACTGGCAGGATGTCGGTGCTTTCGATGATGTTCCAGCCAATCTGGGGTATCCACTTTCGAAGCACATTTCCGAACAGCTACTCAAACAAGCTGTGGCTCGCGGTATTCCCTGTAAAGTGTTTAGGATTCCACTAATTGGCGGTGAAAGTACGAATGGAAGATGTGACTTCAAATCTAGTCACTTCTACCTCAGATGCTTAGCAATCATGAAGCTCGGCTGTATGCCCGATATCCCAATGCCTCTTTCCGCGATGGCGGTGGACCACTGTGCGGCACTATCCCTCCAAGTTTTCTTCAATACTGCGGCCCCACCCGATGTCTACAATATGATCCACCTGCACCCCGGTGTGGATCAGGATTTGATTGCGATTGTGAAGGAAGAGTTCGGCATTTCCATTGAACCTGTATCGTACCAAAACTTTGTTGAAAAGTTTCAAGCTGAGGATGACTCCTCGCCACTAGCTCCATTTAAGCAGATCTATACCGATGAAACTGCTACGAGTAGTGCCGAGTCACCATCTAATTCATCTGCCTTGTGCGCTCAAAAATATTTGGAAAATAGTGAGAATTTCTTTACTAGAGTCCACACGACAATTAACAAGGTTCTTCCAGGGTATGACCAAAAATTGGAGTCAACTGATGCCGTCGTTCGCAGGGATTTACACTTTTTGAAAGACGAAGGAGTGTTTGAGGTTTTCAAAATAAAAATTCCCAACCATTCCTGAGCGTGTGGTGTTGGTAAAAATCTTCTTTTAATGCCGCATTTTCCTTTGGAGCCCGCCAAAAACACACGACTGTGGGTGCAGTGTGCAGAGCCAGTGCGTTTGTATT
>JAANSN010005467.1:0-12384 GCA_036850665.1 Dicranocentrus wangi
GGTTCAAGCTAATGTGAAAGCAGCAGCTGCTGATTCAGTGAAAGGGAGCAAGAGGAAGAAAGGACGTGGCAAAGATCTATAATCCATGTGAAAGTTAAAACGTATTATTATTTGTTATTCGTATCGCATATTGTTAATCTTGATGGGGTGAATTCGAATTTTTTTGTGTGCAAAATTAAAAGAATTCAAGTCTGTTTTATACAACACAAAAAATATGGCTCAATTATTATCTTATGAATTGACTTGCCGATCTTTCATAACGTCATCAACTCTGGAAAAAAAGGTGACCAACGTCATTGCTCATTATTATTGTTGTTATTGGAGAGAAAATTTAAAAATAACACTATCCCCCGTTCTTACCTAACTAACAACTTGCTTCATTAGACTTTAACAAGAATTGACGCGGCTCGCTTGCTGGAACTTTGCAAACGCACGAATCGTAATTCAATATCCTGCTCATTACACAAAATAAAAGTTATTCAATCCAGCATAATTTATTCAACGCAAACAGCTCAGACATAGTTTTACACTCGTTAAAGTTTTTCGTTCCTTCCATATTATGACGTACAATAATAATCAACCTTTCAATAAACCTTCGTTCGGGATTGCTCCGCATCAGTAATTTCCGGTGTATCGAATTGTTTCCGCTATATATCCGTTCTGTTTTTCCTAGTATTAAGAGATGAACGTGGGTGTTTCGCATGGAGCGTATTGTTGGATAAATGATGCGCATTTAGGAAAACTTGACAAACAGAGATCAGAGCAGGTAGTCTCTATAGAACATTTTTCCAGTTCAAGTGTGGTTGCTGCGTCATGAAATGAATACAGGAGACCAAGCCAAAAAAAAAATTGCCATTAATATCATGAATCCTTTTTATCCATGAAATAATGATGATGCAGTAATGACTTCAAGCATGCTATAATGCATTATGCACCATCAAACCCAAGTATATTATTTTACTCGGAGTATTTGTTTTTGCACCTGCATTTTGATATGCCTTGTCTGTATTACCAGGGCTACGTGCATAACGAATCTACGAGGTGGAATGTCACTTTGCAAATAAATTATGGAAATTGTAGGTGGATTTTAAACAGGGGGATTTTTACCGAAAAATGACGTTTCCACTTGAAATGATTTTTTAGAGATAATAGATAATTACAGCACCATGACAAGAATAATATTGATATTGCACATACGAAACGAACCTTATTCTTACCTATGAAAATGTGAGAATTTTGCATCTGTCTGTTGTACCTTAAACAACCAAGGACCACTACAACATGCAACATGGTCATTTATGGTGATTAGAAATTAGATTTGGTACATATAAAACAGATTAGTTCCTAACCTAATGCATATATATAATTTTGTAGAGAAAAGTAAAAGCTGCTTTGCAATGTTGATAAAAATGTGATAATGAACGAAATGGCGATTGACCTATTGTAAAAAAAAAACTCGCAAACTTTGCGTTTGTGAAGCACAAGTCATATCCAACTAGAATTCGATGGTGATATATCGAACTTAAAAAATCCTAAAGTTGTTAAGCTTCCGCGATTTTAAATTTTCATATTTTTCTACAGATTTCCTTTTTGAAAATTACATGTAAAATGTTCTCATTCAAATGTACTTTTAGGATTTGCCGTACTATAACTTATCATGAAGTCTCTATCGCATACATTTGGTCATTAGTTGATTGATCACAAGCAAGACCGATGAAAGACACATGGAGATTCAATTGGAAAATTTGGATATAGAATGGGATACCACTTATGCCATGAATTCATTCAGATTCCGACTATTATATCAATTGGATCAATATATTAATTCACGATCATGTTCTCCATTTCTCTATGATGTCACAGTTAATCGGATTCAAATTGACTCATCAAGTTCATCTTAAACACGAAAAACTCATAGTCGGAGTCAGGTACTACGCGTGATACGTATGCAGAACTGCGTATAGAAAACTGTTTACTACTTTGCACATCTTAAATCGCAGCTAAATATTTCATATGTAGTATATAAATTTAGTTTATATTCATTTACTGCATATATACATGGTGGGCATCGCTGCTATGAACTAGCACGCAATCAATTTGAGTCAATTTAAAAATTAATAAGAATATTTAATTAAATATTGACTGCATTACATTATCTTGCCCTGTATTTGCCCTTTAATATTAGAATGTAGTCATTGAATGTTGCATAATTTGTAAAACCAATCCTTTGCTACTGCAAATGTAAGCGCCTGACCAGATTACACTTAAATTAATGACTCAAGTCAATTAATTAACTTATACGGATCTGGACGGATGTTATAGCAAAGTCAAGTAATAAATGTTAATTTCATGTACGCCGTTGAGTTCTAAGCATTTACTTTATCAGTTCCTTAAATTCAACCAATGAATCACATCACACTCATACTCTTCCGTGATATACATATATTATGGATGGTATGGGTTTATAATGGGAGTTGAACTTTGATTCTTTGAATACTGGAAAAAAGTAGGTATTACGAATAAGATTTAACGTTATCTCAATCAGGGTGAATTCATATACAATTCCGCAAGTCTACAAAAATCATATCAACGTGACGAATCTTTCTACCTTTTGATTTATTCAATTGTTCGGTTCGGCTCGTTCAGTTATTGCAAAGAAGGAAGAACAACTTTGAACAGTCAGGTTAAGGACCTGATAACAATCTCGATATAATTTTTTTTAAACAAATGCGTTAGCCATGTTCAATTCACAATTACATTTGCGAAGATGTAGTTCAATTTTCAAAACTTAAAATGTTTTCTTATGTGTTCGCTATACTATGAGTGTACATGCACTCTGGAGTTTCGTGTTGTTAGTGTGGCTTCTTGGTACTTTTTATCAAATATTATAACTACAGTTTTTGAGTCATCTAAGTATTCTTTAAATCAAGGATGAACCAAGATATCATGTAGTAATAACGTGGGTGTTTGTCTTCTACTTGAAGTAGAATGGAGAATGAAGAAGGAACTCATGGGATTTTATAGTCACGGATGCCAAACATTTACATTGAGTTGGTCGGCATTTTTTTGCACATACCCTACCCAACTCCAGTGAGAAAAAAAACTAGTAATTTGCAGGGTGGTGGTGGGATGAACTGACAGGCCAATCCCTGCTTCATCTGCCAATTGTAAATTGTGCTTTTGCACTCCTTTGTTTAGGTCGTTGACGGTGATGATGACACATCGTATGGTAGTGGTTGGTAGTATACTAAAGCAATCTAGCTTTTTGATACAGCTTTTTTCCGAGAACTCAACCTTTTTATTCTTATGCATGAGCATGTACTTGGTGTACGGGCGGATATTTGCAACATCAAACGATAAAAAACCCTTTATATTAAATTATTGGGTTGAAGTACAACTACACATTGTTATGTAACCTGTGTGTCGCTTTTAAAATAAGCATTTCCATTAAAAAACAATATTGCCGTAACGTAACAAGATATTTTAGGGCTTAACATATATATTGACAATGCGACAATGCTATATGGTTCACAGTCCACATGCACCATGTTTATCAATATTTCTCCGAAACGTCCCTTCACCCTTTTTTGGGACATTTAGCAGAATGATGTAAAAAAAACCACATAACGCACTCTTTCCCTTTTTTATCGTACACCACCACACCACCAATGTGACTAATATGATGAAGGGAATTGTACAAAGATGAGCTTTGGGTAGTGATCTGATCACTGATGGTTATTAGCAGAGCTGCTACAATATGGTTTTCTTTGGTGGACATTGGTCGTCAATTTTTGCTGGCTTATAGTAAATGGTTTCGTGAAACCAACCAGTACAAGTAAGTACATAACACATATTATTTTATAGGCTTCACTTTGTTTTGCCCATTGACCATGACGTATGTAGCATGTTTCAATGCTCAAAACATGTACACCTAGCCTAGGACATATGTATACAAAGACCATTTAGAATATCATACCATGATGGTAAAGGCAGCAGATAATATTGTTTTTATGAATGTAATGTTCTTATGTAAAAGACTTTTAAAAGGGTGAGCATTTCTGTTTTCAACTGGTTACTTCAGTCAGAGTGAATAGTCAGTTTATATTACAAGTTACGAGCTACCAGCTCTCAGCACAGCAATAGTCCAAGCTACACAACCACAAAAGTTGGTCCCTCATCATCTCATCAAGAAGACCAAAATGCTCACCATGAATCATGAATCGCAGCATCAAGGCATCAACATAGACGCAACTATATAGGAGTAGAAGTTGTATGCATTTTAAATACTACTCGATGTAGTTGTGGTTCTCATTTGGACGATGATTCAACAGTTGATTGAATCAAGAGGCTTCTAAATAAAGTCAACCGATTATAGGAAGAAGTGTATCATCATCACAGTCATCATTCTAAACACCACAATCATCATCATCATCATCACCATCTCCGTCATTATCCGCAGCTCCACAGTCCCTTTAAATAGGAGCGAACAACAGGAAAGTTGAGAGCAATCCATTCCAGTGGGAGCAACCTGCTTCACATGACATATTTTTCTTGTAACCTTCACAAAACAACTTTATACTCACTTATAATAAGCCAGATGTAAGTGCTTTGAGATTTTTGTTTCTTAAAAAATGTGATTTTATAAATAGGCTTTGTAAATAGGAGTTAATAATCCGTAGGGTCCAGGGACTTTCCAAGAAATTATTCCATACTAAGCCCTTATACCATAAATAACTTGGGTAAAAAAACCCAAACCGTGAGGAACGCGACGTTTGTACCCACTACCATTCACGGGGACCTTTTATTTATAGAATTTTTAAAAATTTGTTTGTGTGGTGGTCTTTTATTTGGCATTTATTTTTAAAGGGATTAAACCGGCGGTGGTGGTGACAGTATCTTCCCCGTTTTGTGGTAGTGTTTGAGCTCTGCAAAACCTGCATTTTGTACGGTTTGGATTTGTATATTATACCTTTTTGGTGTAGGTGTTTTTACCAAGCAAGCTTTGTGTTTGTTCTTTTTTTCGTAAGTAAAAATGATCAAGTCGAGTCGAGTCCCTGGCATTGTTCTACATATAAACCCCCGTCAACATACTGCTGGTCTAGTTGTTTAGTGAGAATCGGACAGGCAACATCATTTCAGCCTTTGTCATTCTTGAAAGTGCATCACTCACCACGAGTCCTCATTTGGTAATACATTTTTGTTTTTTACAGTCTTCTCTGGACAAGAGTTGGAGTAAGTAAGCATTACTTAGCAAAATGAATACTCAAATGTCCATCACAACGCTTGCCATTTTGGCAACAATCGGATGGAGTGCAGTCAACGGGCATACGATGGGACTTGGCTCGTGTCCGAAAGTAGAGCCATTAAAGGATTTCAACATGGAAAAGGTAAGATAAGCATGTCTGTTATCAAATTACCAATTAGATCGTCAAGTTACCTTTGAATTCGACTAGGAAGTTGTAAAATTGAATCAGAGATTATGTAGGTAGACTAATCCAACTTTAACTAGAGCGCGTTACCGGTATGATGCTCAGTCATTGTCAGTTTGACCAAAATCTTTTAACTGTAAATTGATCCTAAATCAACTATCTATAACATTTTGTCGTAATCCTTCAAAACTACATTCCTGCTAAATGACATTATAGCGATAGCTTTTATGTCGAAACGGGAAACAAAGTCAGGGTATGAATTTATTCATTGTCATGACCAAAGTCTCTATTTATAATATAAAACTTTTTTGCATCATGCAAAAAATACAAAAAAAAGTAGATCTATTAGAAACACGAAAAAATATAGCTAGGCGTCATTACGCGTAATTCACGAGTTCCACGAGTCTATAACCAAATCACAAAGTTGACAATGCAATGTATTCATGTAATCACTGTAATTATAGCTCATGGGCGAGTGGTATGTCATCCAAAAGTTTGCCACGTCCAGTTCCTGCATGAAGTATAACTTTACCGAAGGCACGGATGGGAAAATGCGCCTTGTCCAGACAAGGCAACACTTTATCCTGGATACTATTGGTGTGGATCATACCTACACGTAAGTTCCTTTACTCTCTCTCTAGCTACATATATACACAACAATGAAGAAATTTCAGTTTGATATACTGATGATGATGGCCGCTGTAATAACACGCTCATTTTGAATACTAACCTTGACCGAAACCAATACTATCCGTATATTTTTATATCGCTTCTAGGCGTTGTGTTGTATATCAAACTGTCATAAGGGAACGTTTGTGTATATGTGTTCAGCTAATTGAATATTTTTTTTGTGATGAGACGCCACTATACCTGACTTTTTTACGGTTTCAGCTACACAGGGGTTTTGACAGTTCCTGACACGGACAAAGCATCCAGAATGAGGGTTAAATTCCCACTGAGTAAGCAACCTCTTTTTTCAATCTCTGGTAGGGAATACTATATGCCTGTTTGGGTGTGCGTGCTTATTTAGACATGGTCTCATTTTCATTATGCATTTCGAAGTTTGTGTACACACACACAACCCTCTAATAATAAGCAATAATGGCTAAATCGTCCTTTTTCAAATTTTCTTTATGGTCATCCCAAAAACGTCGTTTATTACCTCATGATACGATAGTAGTAGTCGTGTTGCATGCTGCTGTGTGAAACTCTAAACTCTATATTCGAGAACAATAGTAATGCAATGCAATTCCTGTCAAGATGAGATTTTCGGATCTCTCTGTTCGTATCGTCGTGGTACAAAACCAAGCTTTCAAAAGGCCCACTTATGCATAATGCATGTTTTCTTTGACTGCAGCAGCACCAGCACCTGAATCGTTTAGCGCTCATGCATGCATTTACGCGACAAAGGAAATGTAATACAGAGCGCCTTTGCCTTTTGCATTTCTCAAGTCACTCTAAGATATATTTCCTAAACTGTAAAATATTATTCCACTTGAAACGAGAAGAGTGTGTGTGTACCAGAGAGACTCAATCTTCTTCGTGCTCTCTGCATCCCATTGTGAGCTAGCCTTTCATCCCTGTAATAACACTAGTGTTACAAGTACCGTTACCAAAAAAAATCATCTTTCCTTCCTCCTATTTACATCCGTTTATAGGCAAACATTTCTACTAGATAGCATGTAAGACGTTGTTAACAAGCGAGCAAGATGTTTTCTAGTTTAAAAGACGAAATCTCGTCTTAGCAAGTACCTAGTCATTTTACTTGTACCTATCCTAAATAATTTTATCCAACAAAATCCACAATATGCACGGCATTCTTTAAAAAAAAATCAGAATCAGAAGGGCTCTGCAAATGAGTTCTTCCTCTGCTGGGGTGAAGGGCAACATCCTTCCTTAAGTCCTCTTTGTTTCTTCTTCTTTGACTGTATATTATTCTCTTTAGAGATGAAGTAGGGTTTTGAACTTGATGTGAATACTGATGATCCTGAATATTAACAACCATTTTCTTGCTCGCCAGTTGTGGTGCTACTTCAAATCGTAGCGTAGTCGTGACTATGACTCATTCTTGAAGATGCTCTGGCATCTGAAGAAAGAAAAAAACAAGAGATATTATGTGCGTAAACACGTCAAACAAAGCCTTAGCTCGTGTATATTATGCAGGTCTCCCATTGTGTACTACGGAGGCAAGCAAGTTAGATACAAGCTGTATGATGTATTGGGATTGTAAATATTTATCATGTTCAGTATTTTTGCTGAGATGAAATGATACATCATTGCATATTAGTATATGGTAGGGATGTAATTTGCAAGTTGCATTTCTAGCTGGTAAATGTAGGTTTTCTTCATGCATGTGATTAGCCTAGTCTAGTTACGGAATTCGTCTTTCTGGGGATTACCAACAACAATACTTGGTAAGCAGTTGTGATGATGTACACCTGCTATTCAACAACGATTTGAATTTGATTGCAGATATCGCAGGAGAAGCCGATTTCGTTGTATTTATGACTGATTACGAAAATTATGCGGGTATCTTCACATGCCAAAAGATTCTTTTTGGACACACCAAGTCTGCTTCCATCCTCTCTCGTCAGCCAACTTTGGACAAGGTCATCGTCAATCAGGTATATAAAACTTTAATCGTGACTTGGTCATTTAAATTCCCTTATGTTTGCTTATGCCATTCAGAGTTTTTTCCCCATTTTTATATTTTTACAAGGACAATTGTGGTACTCATGGGGCTTCCTGTCATTTTAGCTTGGTTTGATTAGTAATGTGAATTTTTAGCTATAAGTGGAGTTTCCTGAAATGATACAATTTCCTTGGAAGTATTCAAACTTTACTTGTAGCAGTGCCACATATGTACAATAGGAACCGGAAGACACGCATTGACCGAATGAGTCATTAACACAAATGGCAACTTTTTTGCCACTGCGGGCTGGTCAGAATTGAGGTTTTTTCTCCCCGCAAAGTGGTAGTATCTGCGTGGTTGAGGAAACTGCAATGAGTCACTCTCAATTCAAAGCAGTACGAAACAATTAGATTACAATACAACTTAGGCAGAGTAGCTTTTTTCTGTAATACTGGAAATATTGAAAGTCGAAAGTTATTTTCCAAACGAGAAATGTCTGCAAAAATGTGTGTATCACATCGCCCCAGTGTCATTCAGGATCTCCATGTTATGCACAATGGACATGATGATGATGAGCATGAGGCATAAATGTGCTAAATCTGCTGTGCTTGTTTAAATTGTAGATTCGCCAGAAACTTGAGGAGGAGGGAGTTGACCCTGAAGATTTCAGCGTTGTTGTGAGTTAATTAAATTACAGATTTTAGGTAGATTCATAAAATTCTGGAGACCATGTTGAAATGTTGGACTTTATGTTTTACGCTTTTCAGGATCAAGCCAACTGCCGCAACAAAGACGATTCCAGTCTAAATGTGAAAATTGATGACAAAACATTCTCTGCCAAGAATATAGGTGGAGTTGTGAAAAAGGTGAGTTGCATAATTAGATCGGGAAGCACTTTCAGTGACCGATTATGACGTATTTGACTAACTAATTGAAATCATATTCTTTCTACTGGCTTTCAATTTCAGATTGGTGGAGCTGTGGGATCTGGATTGGAAAAAGGTGGGTGGAAAGTAGTCACAAAATTAATTAGTTTAATTTGGTTTACACAAAGACCGGTATAGAATCTAATATGACATGCATCCTGACTTTATTTATAGCTGGCGATGTTCTTGGGAGCGGAATTTCTAAAGCCTCGGACGTAACCGGGGACCTCCTGGAAACATATGGAGACAAGCAAAACGTAAAGGTTGCACCAGAAAAGGATTTGAGTGAGCTTCTGAAGAATGCAAAGGTGGAGGACAATGATGCTGAATGGCTGCCCTAAAGGGATTTCCAAGGCACAACATATCTCCACCATCACCTCACATTTCCGACTTTCCCCATTTTGCACTTGAGCACCCATTAGCCAACTACATACCACTCATGAACGAATGTTATTAGATTTAACACCTTCACTCTCCGGCTCCTTATGTGTAGATGTAGACTACAAAAAAGTAGACTGCAAAAAATGGGAATCAGCACAGCAGATCATTCTCTCTTAGAGCACCTAAGAACACGAAAACTGCAACACAACTAGTTATTATAAATTTACTCTCATGAGCGTTATTTTTAAGTTAAATTTAAAAACGAATTAGGCAATATGATGAATCCTATTGCATTGTAATTTGTGTACATTACAGGTGTATGAACAGTATGTTATTGTGTGAAACAATAAAATCCTTAATGAAAAGAAAGAAAAAAGTAGAGGAGGAAACTTTGGGTTTTAACTTATATAATATCATCAGATTATTTTACACCCGGTCTGTTTGATCAATAGTATCAACCCTTAAAAAATATCTGCCATTTGTTATATATAACACTATTTTCTACCTAATCTAAAAGTCCATTATTAAATACACGGCAACCATTTTCGAAATACAAGATCGACTCTTCTTTTTACAACCGTTGCTGATGATCAGATCAACAGTAGTATTTCTTCCTAAATCCAAGCACACTATGCGAATCTCAGGCAAAGATCACGAGAGAGACAAACACTACACAAGGATGATCTTTTTCGGTATTTTATTTGTGTCTTATTTAGGAATTGGCTTCAAACACGGCGACGAGAACCTAATCTCAAATAATGTTTTGTTTTATCTGGTGCTCTGGGTAGTTTACCCTCAGGGTGGAGTTTTTTCGGGAATATTGAAAATGTGGAAAGTTAAAAGTCATTTTTCAAACGAGAAATGTCCGGTGTTAATGTCTGCAAGAAAGGTGTGTGCGTATCAAACAGCCCAGCCCCAATGTCATTCAGGATCTGCATATATGTGTAATGGACATGTCATGATGATGACGCGTAATAAATGTGCCAGATATTTTGAGACTGTGTTAATTATAGATAACTTGAGGAGGAGGGAGTTTCAGCGTTGTTGCGAGTTGATTAAATTAAAGATGTAGATTCAGAAAATCCTAGAAAGGAGGTTAAGATGGTGGATTTTATGCCTTACGCTTTAAATTAAATTAATAAAACAGGCGACATTCATATTATGGGATCATGACTTCCGAAATCAGAATCTACAACCCATAAAATTATTATTTTTAAATGGTCGTTCATCATCAAGGATTTAACTTTTTGTTGCTGGGCTAAAATGGTTTTCATTCTCAGATTAGTTTGAATAGTTTATAATTGTAACTAAGGTGTGAAGCTGCTGCGTGTACTAAGAAATCAAAACAAAGTTACGAACTAGAATAATTGTCATGATAATAATTTGACGTTTGAGTCTCTGATCTTGTTCCGCTTTTAACGTACAGCGCTTGTTGATAAAAATCCTATCTGAAATTAAATTTCTTAACAGTTGCATGTAACTAATCCATCTCTAAGCTGTTTCATAAAATGTCATGATGATGAAGGACTCTACAGTGTATATTATGTAATTTACTTACTGTTTTATGGGGGAATAGCTCAGCGGAATAGCTTTCTAATAAGTATACATTTGAAGATTTGACAAGCAAATCGAGCCCTTCAGTATCCATACGTGGGGCACGATTTGAGTTACTAGAGGTTCAGGAGCCCTTTGATCATATCTATACGCTAAAAATTCTTCATTTTTAACGAAACATTTGGCCAATAAGTCTCATCTGTTGGAATACCACATGTGTTCGAACGATAAGTCTCACACATCATCAGTTGACCCTTTCAACTACTATCACCTGTTGAGCCAGTGAATTATAGTCGACCGGGCGCAAACATTTCACACTTTAATTACCTTTACCTTGAGCAGATGAAAAAAACAGAGAAAAGTCGCTAGTACCCATCATCATCATCCAAATTTTAATTAAACCTTTAATGAACACTATTATCTATCTATTGTATTAATACGATTATACGAAAGATTTTTTTGGTTTGTGCATCAAACGGCTTTTTTATTTCCTGTCGTACAGCAACGTATGAGCTATCATTCTACTCTCAATTAACTGGAGAAGTGTCTATCACAGAGTTATTTCAAAAATTTTCATTCCCCTACTTTAAAATTAAGGTTAAAGATCAAAAATCAGAATTCTTGGCTGTGATTTAAGGTTTGCTTTACTATACAGCTGCATCTATAACTCACGGAGGAATTCATCAAACCAAGCATGTATACTACCAAACCAAAATAGAGGCAACAATATACTACGTTTTAAAACTGTAAAAGTGACCCCTGACCCCGAGATGTCAACAAAAAGGCTACTTAATTAATACATGACACATCAATCATGTATAAGTTTAACACGCTGAGTTCAGTACGGGTGCTACCTTTTCGTTTGAACTCATGCTAACCAAGATATTTGCCAAAACAAGTGGTTCGCTCAATATTAGAAAATAAAACAAAACACAAGTTTCATTCCCCGTCATGCTGACGGGCCCGATTACAAGTACTATAAAATTATATTATCTAACTTAACTAACCAAAAATCATATTATCTGTCCATAAAATAGTATTATTATTATTATTATATTATTATTACATGCATGATGGTTCCATCCAGTTCCAACCTGCTACACTCCAATTCACTTTTTCCCCTCCTGCTTTTTCACTTTGTTCTTGTCTACCTTGAGTAATATAATAATATGCAGCGTGTTTTTTTGGTATGCTCAACTCACTGCCAGAGGCATTTTGGGGCAATGCGAGATGCCAGCGCATGCTTGAACAGTCCTCCTGGTTGAGCTAGTTGCTAGTTTGCTACTACATACTTCCCTTCCTTCCCTTGCTTGCCATATATAATATATAATAAAAAAGGCTCATCTCAAAATTCCAAGCAGCTCAGAAGCCATTCTACGGTGGTCCGGCAAGCAGCTCTCCCTCGTCTCCTCTTCCATCGTGACCTGCGGTCTCCTCTTCCATCGTGACCTGCGGTCTCCTC
>JAANSN010005468.1:0-12383 GCA_036850665.1 Dicranocentrus wangi
TAAAAAAATGACTATGGGGTTTTCACAACACAAATGGAGGGGTAGTGGTAGTGGTGGTGTGGTTGTTGTTGAGGTTTGCTGTTGTTTGCTTTACGGGATTGAGTCGATAGGGAGATACGTGCTATATGTAGTTGTAGGGTTCATCGTGTGAAAAAAATTGCTTGGGTAGTTTGCTTATGCATTAAAAAATGAATGTTATGGGGTGTGACTGGGAATGCATAGTGCATCACGTTCAATTAAAATGTGAGCCTTCAACCAAGCCGAGCAGAAGTACAGTTTTATGATTAATTTTGAGCTTTCATCGAATGCGATTGGTGGTGATAACGTTGTTAAGTCATGTTTGGGAGAGAAACCGTGCAGTCAAATGGAAACTCTCATTGATGGAGAGTTTTTTTTGACGATTCTGTAATTGTTTAGTGTAGGCGAGGGAGGTGTGTTGTTGCTCTGATAATATGCGCTAATAATATTGGAAATTGAAGTTGCAATGTTTGTAATTGTTTTAATGTAATGTTTATATTTTTGCTTCTTGGTCACATTATGTATAACCTTATCGCCAACATGATTTTTGCACTTTACCGATTCTATTCATTATATACAGATGAAATACCGGAACACAAGTGATGTTGGTTTATAAAAATTGACAATTGGGCTAAATGTCAGTATTTCGTTACCAATTTAAAACCCCAAAACACATAAAGCTGTTTACCATATAATTTCTAAAGCCTGGAATTTGACTGAACATTGCCTCTTTTGCTGTGTTTTGCGGACTACGTAAGGTTGGAATTATACGCCAAATTTAATTTTTGTAGCTCTACGGAAGTGTCCGACTTGTAATAGGTACGCATTGCTCCAAAAACCGACGATGAGAGTGAAAGGGTATAAGATGTCACCAAAGTTGCAGGGTAATTCGTTTCCCTACCTGCTCATCCAACTCATCCAAAACAAGCTCATCTCTAATAAGCATTTTCACTCCAAAACCAAACACAATCAACTCAATCCGTCGCCTGACTCATTGGTTCCTGAATGAAACTGCTGTTGACAAGAAGGGGAGGTTAAGAAAGCAACGGAGACTTTGCTCCATCCAACTTTTCATTTGCCATAAAGTGCAAAACACCACCATCGAGTGGGCTTAGAGGACGCGGACGGAGAGGAAGAGAGAAAATCTGGATTCCGGTTGTGAGATATCAATCAGTGGAAGAAGGAACCTCGGTCGGTGCTCGTCTAGTTTACTACTTGAGCTAAGCCACCGAAGTCCATACCACCATCACACTTGCACCAAAAACCCTTAAACCATATGCTTTCGTCCCCAACTCCTCCAACTTCAACCCGAGCAGAACTAGCGGCGGAGCTCATATGCAAATGCAAATTATGTCCTATATACATATTATACCGTCATTTCTGAAACAGCAAGCAAACTAACAAAGTAAAATCCAAGTGGGGTAACACATACTAAACTAAAACAGCATCCTCCCTCCCTCCTTATGCATCACAACGCATCACATTCCAAATCGAAATGGTCTATATCTGTCTTGTCTTCTTTACTTTGTACGTATCAGTTTAAAGAGTTCAAACAAGGAGCTCTCCTCCGTATAAAACATAAAAGCTACGAGAGAGAGAGAGAGAGGACCAAGGAAGCAACTAACTTTCAACACACAGACGGTTGAACTTTAATAGCACATACTTAAGAGTAAATGATAAGGAGAAAAGGGAAAAGCAATGGAATTGGAGTCTTCTCCCATATCCACCACCGCCACTCTACCACCACCACCACCAGTAGCTGAACGTTGAAAGATCTTTTTCGGCTTTTGAATCTTCTTAAAACTCACTTTGTTGAGTTTTGGGAGAGCAGAAAGCGGCGAGCGAGCTGTGTATTACGGAGGAGGAAAAACTTAATCTGGTTGTCTTACACTTAAAACTTGTCTCCTCATGGGGAACACCGGGGTGGAGATGGAAGGAGAGAAAGTGTAAGATTTTAAGTGCGGCTTATGCCGTGCTGGCTGGTGACTCTTAACAGGAGGATGCACATCTCCTTTGCCTAATGTATGAATTGGTTTCTCCTTAACATGCATCCGGAAGAGGAAGAACAGGAGATGAACAGGGTTCCTCTCAAACTCAAATCAAGTCATCTAATTTCAAGAAACGACCAGGGAAGAAAAACTAGGGGTTTACCTCGCCGAGATAAGTAATAGCGCGCCTAAAGAGAGAAGTAACAAGAGTTTTCGTTATATATGGAAGCAGAATGATAATATAGGTAGGGAGGTAGATATGTGGGGAGACTTTTTAGGCTATATGCATGGTGGTGTTTCACCGAAGTGGATACAAACAGCTTTGGGCTTATTGAACGATTATAATATTTTATCTGGTGAATGGAATGGGGATCAAAGTGAGGAAAAGTCCGATTAAAATTGAGATTATGCACTTTGAGTGAAGAGCGACACTCGAGGATGAGAAAAGAACATGGGTTGCTGGAATTACTTACTTTATTTGGAAAAGGCGTTTGAGCAGTTGGGAATCGGGAGAGGAACACGTTCGAAGACAAGCTTCAAGCTGCTATCCAGATACAAACATGGATTCGGAATTGAGCATTATATATTTTTTTCAACGCGCACAAGGTAATACTACTTGTTTTTGGGACATGAGCAAACATTCGATTTTTTAAAGGAGCTATCAAATCAACCCCCTTCTTTCTAGCTATAGGCGATGTAGTCATATAAGTAGATGTTTGAAAAAAACTAATTTCAATTACCCAATCATATCCCTCTCATTCTGCAAATGTGTAAAGGTTGTGTCCACCGTCATTCTTCATTTTTCCCCTTTTTTACTACAGTGCAGTTTTGTGTACACATTTTATTTCTCATCGCATTGTTCATGCTTGCTTATTTTTATTCTTATGACCACTTGCAAACATCCAAGTGGTGGAAAGAGGGATTTGGATTTTACAGGTAGGAATCACTTTTTTTTTAAATATTATTTTCCTCTTGTTTGACCGCAGCTACCGTATCTAACACGCATTCTGTGGAATGAGTGACAAGACGGATTAACAATGGAAGGAGTAACAATAACCATCACGATTCTTCTCCTCTGCTGTGAAGCAAATAAAAGTAGAAATTTCTCAACAACAAAAAACAAGATTGTTTCGGCTTCAGTCATCTCATCTCATCTCTCACGAATGTAAACTCAGTGAAACGGTTATAATCCAGTAGCTCCTTGCTTACTAAGTAGCTTATCTCTCTCTAGTTGTGAGTATTAACTGATGTTTTATGTACTTAAAGAATTTTCTTTTTTAAAAAAAATCCTTGTACTTTGTGATCACACCGTGTGGCTATATATGCTCAACACAAGTTGCAACCACAAAAGCCATTTCGTAATAATCTGAGCAAAAACGAAGGAAAAAACGCTAGAGCAGCACGGCGATGGGATGCGATGGTGAAGGTGGATGATGTGGATTGTGTGTATGCGATATACGATATTATATACGATACACAAACAAACAATGAAAACCGCAGGCATGTAATATCCCAAGAAGAAGACGACGAGAGCATGTTTTTGGACTTACTCAAGTAGAACAAAAACCACTACCACAAACCACGATGAAAAACTCTCATTCGTCATTCCACCAATTTTTTTATCCCGTCTCTGGTTTCGGAGGAGGGGTTAATCCTTCACGTACCTTGTTATTATTCGTAATAATAGGTAATACATATGTATGCAGCAGGCGTTATGGGAATTCGGAGAGCGAGGTGGAAAACCTGAAAAAAAAACTTGTTCTTGTCGTCTACCGTCTTTTTCTAAACCAATGGGAACTAACTTCCCCACTAGTTTTTTTCCTCTCCAGTGCACTGTCTGTCTGTCCACTATTTTTTTTTCTTCTTCTTGAGTTGCAACAATGATCGAATCGACTTTCAAGAAAGCTAAAATGTGAATAAACATGGCATAATAATAATAATGGTAAAGTGAAGACGAAGACGAAGGCCATCCACAAAATCAACAAAATATGAATAGGAAACATGAGAGACCGGTTTTTAAAAAGGGATTTGTATTTGGTCGGTCCTGTTTGCTATGAGCGGATAATAATGATAATCATAATGGTAGTTGGGCCGGTTTTTCTAGTCTTTCGGCTCCATTTTTTAATACAATCTGATATCTCGAGGGGACTAATCAAGCACCTGCCTTTTTCTTGCATGTCGTGGTACACACAAGAGCAAAGGAGGCGGACAGCGTGCATATAAATGATTCAGGTTGATCGCTGGAGTTGGCCATTACCATACAGACTCCTTATGCCTACCTGAATGTTTCACTTTTAATGTAATTTGCTTTAATAGCAAACCAGCATAGGTAAATACGTTTCTTGGATTGAAGTAAGGTTACAAGGAGGTTTTATTGAATTGTGTTGTTGTTGTTTGTAGTTTGTGTAACCCTGCTGCTGTCGAGTCTCAATGAAAGGAAAAAGGACAAAGGGAAAAGCTGCGGTGTGGAAAATGTAACAATAACGCAGTGCATGAATATTTTTGTTTATTTTTTTACCCACATGGGTATACCCCCGATTTGCATCAACTTGAGTAATTCAGATTCATAATAATAATGATAATTGTGATTCGTTTTTGTACAAATTGAATGATTGCGTCACGATCCATTATACCGTGTGAGCTGGGAGCAGTGAATGTGAGGGGGTTGCAATTGATCCACAACTTTGGAATGGATATGTTTAAAATACAAAAATAAAGTGGAGGCAAGAGGCAAAGCCTCCGATGAGATATATTTTGTGTGAGCGCAGTAATGATATAATAGTGTGAAATAACTACCTTACCAACTTTTGGCTTTTTGACTGGGGAAGAGAGAGAGAGGTGCATGAGGTGAGTGAGAGTGGCATATTATATGTGTACTACTTGCATGCATTGCATATGATAACTTGCCACATTTGCCACCGTTGTAATTTGTTATGCTTACAAGCATGATCACGAAGGTTGTTCATAGTATCAGGTCTGTGCAAGGAGACGAGTGCATGCAAGCCCATATGAAACTTGAAATTTTGCTGTAAATGAGTGACCGGTGGCTCTTGAAAGGCAAAGCCAAAGAGCCACTGTGGATGCACTGGCTCCAAAAGGATTTTTCTTCTACCTACAGCCTAGCCACACACAATTTGAAAAATAACTTGAATGAAAAAAATTGGATGTGAATGTGTATACCAGCACCAGCAGGTTGAGAAATATACTACTTTTGTTTTTTTATACTTCTTCTTCTCACTCACTCGGGTCGACACATGGATGATGGTCTAGAGGAGTTGGAGCAAGAAAAAAAATGACGTGGAGGAATGATGAGGCGAATGGTAAAAAATGACACTTTGAAAATTAACTCGAGATATTATGACCTCAGGGCGGTAAGTGAGCGAAGTCCTCCGACTCCAACTTTAATAAAGCGAAGGAAGAAGGAGAAGGGTAAGTGCTTGAAGTTGGAAGGAGGAGAGGAGAGGAAATAAGCATGTTTTCAAAACTGTTGGTTGCTTCCTATCGGTCTTTTTTGTTTTAAAACAATGTTGGACCGTCTCAAGGTACAAATTAAAGGTGAAGATCGAGCAACTCCTGGAAAAAGAGATGAAAAGTCACCGTTGCCTGCAGAAGTTATCTAGAAAGTGAATCAAATTGCATCATGTACTTAAAAATGACGATTATTAGGCTTATATAGAAACTGGCAACACAAGATAACTCTGAAAAGTACACTCCCTACACGCGAATGACACCATTTTGCACAAAAACCAAGTCCAAGTTGTGCGCGACATCCTTGAGTTCCCAAACAAAAGAGCTCATTTCTCTCCTCCGCCCGTCCTCCTTTGCTCCTATAATCCATATACTTAGTTTTTTCCCCTGAATTTCTGTATAATGCTATAAATGCAATTCCTCCACTTGGATAAATGGATATCAGTAAAAATTTGCATGTCACTCTAGCTGTCACTTTGAGAGATGCATTCTTGTCATTTCCAAACTTAAAAGTCAGTTTCACAAGGGTAAACTTGAGAGATAATTGACAGGTGTCGGGTGACTACGCGAAAGTCGGAAAAGGTCCTGTCTATTTTCTTACCTATTCGCACGCGTCAATTCACCAGCCAATTTTACAAGGATAAAAGGAGGCAGAAACTAGAAGTCTCGCAAACTCAAAATGGGAAAAAGTCAAAAGTGCTCCGCGGAGTGAGTCGAGTGACTCTCTGCGTATCTCTGGATTTTCACCAAGTGACTGACACACCCGTCGCCGCTGCGAGTTTTTTGGAGCGACGAAATATGGCGACGAAAGCACTCAACAATTTTCACTATGATGACATCAAAATTGTCACTACGATTTGTATACTAGTACGTATAGCCAGCCTAAAAGGCACATGTCACTCACCTCCTGAATAGAGCTGTTACATGGCTATTTTTTGAGGGAAATGGGAAAATCTAGTAAAACCTAGAGTACTATCAAAATAATGCAAAACTATAAGATTAGCTGAGAGAAAGCGTCGGTGTGGGGCTGGTGAGGCAAGGGATAAAATAAAAAAGATTTTTCCTGGGGCACATGGATCTTTGAACTTTTATGCAGAGCAAGTAGTACCTTAAGAATGGATTTTTTTAAAGGAGCTGCAGAACATAAAATCAATTTATTTGCTTTAGTGTCCCACTGTCAAGGGACGAGACGTATGAATGAAGTGCTGATTACATTTGGATAGACTGACGTGAGACACTTATAACATGCTTTTATGGCATTTTTGAGTATTTCTTCAAAGTTCGCCATCCTGAAAATAGTACACAAGGGATGATTGTCTTTGTTTTTAAGCATAGCAGTATAGCACATTCCCCCACTACCCCAACCAAACTGAACCCTTAAACAATAGCCATACTACTGTAAAATTTAAACAAACATGAAATGGTTGATATGCATAATGGTCGACCCCAATCGTTAGCCCTTTTTTGAAAAAAAGATTTATCACGCTGGACACATGTTAATCACACGAAATTATTATCATCATTTCCCTCCACTCTCTGCTCTCCTCCTGCTTTTTTCTGAAACACCACCGCACTGATTCTGAAATTGAGGGGAAAACTATTTTTACTGTGAATCTGTTCTCGGCCGCCGCGATCCGTGATAAAGGATATAATCCCAGGAAAAAAGTTTTTCGGGTTAAATATAAAACCGCGTATATATATCTATATAGAACAGGGGATATAGTATACGCGAGGTAGGTACTTGTCCATAGAAAAAACTATTTCCACCGCGGTCCAGCCCAGGAATTAATCATCCTCCGGTCATGGCTATGAAAGAACATTGACATACGGACAAAGAGTTTGGTGGCTACCAGAGCGTGCACTGTTTGTTTCCTCCTCACTTGCTTTTCGGTAAACCTGTCTTGCCTGTCAGTGCATCTCCTAAACTCTTCAGCGTTTTTAGCTCTCCACCACCACCAACTCTCTCTCTCTCTCTCTCTCTCTCTCTCTCGCTTTTTGTGAGAGAAAAACCGGCAGGCGGATGAGTGAAGGAGTTAGTTGTGCATAAGTTAGTAAACATTCGCTCGCTTCAGTGGCTCAATGGATGAATATTATTCATCAACCTAAACCAGAGAAGAAGAATAATGCATGGACTCCCATCTTTAAAGTAATGGGCCTACCGTGTGTAACCATAAAACGAGCACGAATAGCCAAGACTTATAGTATAGTTTGGCTGGCTGGCTGGCGGAGAACAAAGTAGAAAAACAAGATCAAGCCGAGTATGTACATGTCAGATCACATCATATCAAAATCTCTTTTCCTCAAAAGAGCATTATTCTGTTTTTCTCAATTTTCTCGAGACTCCCATGTTTTTCTTCAGATTCCCCTCAACAACTTCCCTTTCATCATCATCATCATCATCTACAAACTTTAGTACTTTTTCTGTCAAAGAATTTTCAAGCGGAAGACGAAAAGGGATATATATATACAGATTTTTTTGCCATGAGGGATGAAACGAGGTAGAAACTATGTGAAGGTTTGATTTTGGAAGTATAAAAAGAGGGAAAAGGGTTGGGAAAAAGAGAGTTTCTTAAAACCAAAAATGTCCATTCCAGAAAATACGTTCATCCTCTTCATAACAAATTATGGTAATTAAGAGGAAACTTTCAAAAACAGAGGTCTTTCCCTAAGAAAAAAAGTATATATATATATAACGGGATCCGGAGTGGAATATCATGGAGCTGCCTGCCACTGCACTTTTCTAAACTGCATGGTATAAACTTTGGTGCTAAGAATTTCCAAGAATTCTTTAAAAGAAATGTATAGTTTTTTCTTTCAACATTTTTCGAAACTAACCTCGATTTGATATAATTTGTATCAATTTATTAGTAGATGCAGTTGGAAGGAAGATTAATGGGGGAATATATATATATATGTATTCAGTTTTTTTCTTCAAATGCTGCGGTCATTCTCGTTATTGCTCGTCTCGTTATTTGTCGGTATTCATGTAAATGACATTTACAAACAATTATGATAAAAACCGCAAAAGTCAAAAGGATTAATAATAATACTTTTTTCTTCTGGGAACTCCCTTCCGTCGTGTATGACTGTTACATGCGTCCCACGCGATTTGATCCTGATCCCGCGAGTGTGCAAGTCCATTTCTTTAAAATTAAGAGAAAAAATGGTGAATTTTTTTGTTGTTGAGATCCCCAGACATTCTTTGCAGACATGATATGCCAAAGAGTGAGGAGAAGTGGCATCAGGATCATCTGTCGGTATATCGTCGGCAGCGACAATAGGGGAAAAGATTAATGATTCTTGGCGGAAAGGGAGACACCCCATGTTTTTCAGCCAAAAAAGGGAGTTCTGATTTCTAATACCGCAACAAACAAGCCTTCTATATTTCCACTTAAATTCACGAACATACCAATACAGCCACTGGCTAGAAGAATGTACATTGAGGGAAAAATATATGCGCTTCGGTTCGTTCGTGTTTTTTTCATCCCCCGAGTAATATAAAACTTTTTCACTGCCAACTCGTCCTTATTTCTTGTGCGTATCAATCGTCAACTAGAGTTGTCACTGTCCTCCTTGCAGTCTCATTTTAGTCGGGGTGAACAATATGACCAGTTTGAAATTGAATTTGATGAACAATGTGGTAAACGAATATGATAAAACTAAACACTTTGACAAACTAACTTCAACTTACGTTAGCCATTTGTATTTTAACAAATTTACCGTTCCGACTATACCTAAGGCATAATGGGTGCTACAGTATTTCCACAGATTTGTGACTGACGTCAAGCATGTTCCAACACGGAAGTTTGTATCTTCACGTATAGTATCTCATTCTCATTTCGTCATTCCTATACCGCAAATGAAGACCATCGTACGGGTTTCACAATGTTTATGATCATAAATGCGTGTAAACGCCTTCTTTAGTTGATTTTGTGGTGGGTGAGGTTATTTCGTATTGTTTTAAAAGCCGGTTGCGAATATAGTTATACTTTCACGGGGAATTTCTTTCAGGGACTTTTACATTTCCCCGAATTTTAATACTTTGAAACCCATAACACTTGTTGTTACAGAGTTTAGTAGGCATTATTTGAAAATTTTGCATAACTTTTACATTCTGATGATTTTTACAAAGACTAATCCGTCATATTACACCAAGATCGACGTAACATTATTGTAATGCAAAATCTAAATAATTTCCTGAACCCTTTCAACCGTTCTCTTAACCCAATGAAAATCCTAGAATTTATATATCAGCGGAGCCGTATCACCATCCAGAGCCACAACCTGTCGAAATATGTTGTTTCTGCTCCGTCCGCTTCCCCGCCTACCAATACCAATATAAATAATATGAATGAGATGATTATGATTGTTGTAGCGCAAGAGGGATCAATTTCTAATTCATTTCACCAATTACAGCCGCCGAGCAAAACTGGATCATCAAAGCAAGGGAACACAAGTGTATTAAATATTTCACCAACTGCCAAGCAAACAATCATTCAAGCTCTTATTATAAGTGTCTAGTTTGACACTAAGCCATTTGTAAATCCTCTTCCTCAGTCTGATGATGGTACACACAATCATCGGCAGGCAACAACTAGTATAGTATACACACAGCCAGCCCCATTTATATCCACTCTCTGGAGCTCTCTTACAACCGGAACATACTACATTTATTTTCTGATACTAATTCGTATATTACAGATGCATTCATTCATCTTCAGACTAAAAGGAGCACGGCGAGAGAGAGAGTGCCCGTGTGTAGTCACACAGCTCTTGAATATCTCATCACATCGCATTACACATTTCATCTCATCCCAAAAACTCATCTAGACTCGGAAAATTCTTCCGCTTGGGTTTTGGGCTGACTGAAGAGCTGAGTGAGTTGAAGCTGAGAAATCCCCCTGCCCTGCCTCCTTCTCTCTGGATTCATCTAGATTGCTTATATTGCTTCGCCAAGTGCAAACTGGATCACTGTATCTCCTTACCGGATGTTACCCCACATTGTTGGCTACACAAGTATTACTAGACTTGGATGGAGCAGGGGTCCATCGGATCGACGGAACATTTACAACTTTGTTATTTGATCCAAAAGTCTGATATAAAACAAAACAAACAAGGATAGGTATATCATCCAAACAAAACTATAACTTTTCGAGTGCTGTTTTGCTGTATAGGTAATCCTGTTGAATATGAAATTTCATACAGAATTTTGAATTAGATTGTAGTAGAATCTGTTTCATAGTCGGAGTTTGGACTTTTACAGTTTTTCTTCTCGCTGGCTGACTATTTTAGCCCAAAATCGAGATTACTTTCATGCTGCACGAATTACCTATGAAACATTACCCGTTTTTATCATATTAATTAGCAGACCAAACTAAACGCCAATTTCAACAAGATTCACGTCCCCACTATCACATCAAGCCACCAATCAAAATGATACTAAAATGTCGCAGTAATGAAGACACACTGGTAAAACAAAACTTTTTCCAAATTTTTTCCATCCACACCTTTCCGCTTTCCAAATCCATTGTGCAGGTGTGCTTGCTTTCGGTGACGAAAATGGCACGGCGTTATCCAAGCAAGTTTACAACCCCATGAAATAACTCATACAAAATGAGCATCCTGACATCCCATAATTTCTCCGACATTTCCCACAAAAAAAAATCTCGTAATGTCTTCCAAACGCCAGCACACACGCCGCCTCCCATTTTAAACAGCGGTTTAAATCAGAAAAAAGGGAAATCAGTTCCAAACCCTGGGTAAATAGACCATTTTCATGCTCGCCTCAGATCAAATATAAAATATTGCTTATTATACACCTTATCTACTGATAATAACCAATAACCACCATTTTTTTGTAAAAAAAAGGGGAAAAACTGCTCCTTCCGCTTGTATGCATCCCTGTTTACCTACCATTTTCCCGGGGAAATGCACTTTTTTATGGGATACTCCTCCACATAATAACCCTTTAGCGAACACTATTTTTCCCCGAAAAGAAAAAAACCAGCAAACATTCCGACAGGTAGGGACGACATCTCGGCTCAACCCAAGTGGAAAAGAGAGAAAAAAACGAAGACAATGAATGGGAATCTTATATATTTTTGCGAAAAAAAAGTAGAATGAGCCACTTCTCCCTTTTTTTCCTCCCCGATTACTTTGAAAGCGTCATCACATTCACTCCTCCGCCGCGGTTCATTCGCTCGCATGGCATTTTCCTCATTTATTACCCTTTTCCTGCTTCTGTATCACTGGAATGTATATTCCGAGACGGGTTTTATTCATTGATATTATGAAGCCGGTGGTGCGATACGACGCGGCTCCTGCCTACTACCGTACCACCATACCTCCACCACCACCGCACCGCACTCCTCTCTGCCTTTCGAGACCAAGAGGAATGAGTGGGAATGAGGAAGCCCTTCTTTTCTTATCTCGCCCTCTCGTTCGATTTGCTTCCAATGAAGTGCATTTTTTCTCATTTCCATTTTCTCATCGACAAACTTGTGTCTCTCCTCTCCTTCAGCTTCCCACCACAATGTGAATAAGAATGTGTAAGTAATAATGACATGAGAGAGTTTTTTTTTCATGTCCTCAAACATTTTGCACAAAGATAAAGATGAAGGGAAAGACGACTATGGTGGTGTTGGTGGTGGTGGTGGTGGTGTTCCTATACCGTGGTTTTTATAAGAGTCCCCAACACCCGACGGTGGTATACGGTGGTGGTGCGATGCGGTGTATCTGTCAGTTGACAGTAGATTTGAGTTATGAACGAAAGCCAAAGTGGGAATGCTAAAAGAAATGGGATTGCTATTGATAAAGCTCATACCTTGAGGCATTCATAAAAATTTGTGCTTTGGCTGTCTCCTCGCTCCTCTCGCTCTCGTGCTACTTGATAATGACAAGAGAAAAAAA
>JAANSN010005469.1:0-12382 GCA_036850665.1 Dicranocentrus wangi
CGTCATACACCGCTGCTGCTGCTGAGGTGGTACTATCGTAGCTCAGCACTATGGAAAAACAGGTTTTTCTTGTTGTTTTCTCCGAATCTGGGCCTCTCCTGGAGAAACCATGAGACTCATTTGCAACAAAGGGGGCTTTGTTTAAGGTTGCAATAACAATATTATTTTTTTAAAATCTGGAGGAGAGCACAATGGGAAGCTGGAAGAAGGAGCTGACGAGCGAGTGGGTGGAGAGTTAAAAAAAATGAGGACATTTGATTAACATGAATATATTTTGTGTGGGGGAAAGCGAATTAGGTTGCGTTCAGTCATTATCCGCTCATCCGTCAACACACACGTCGTAATTTATGTCTATTGACATTTTTTCTCGAGACTCCGAGCATAGACTGCTACTAATTGGTTGAGTGCGCAATTCTGGATAACAGGAAAGGATTCCCTTTCTTCTTTCGTACGTACGTACGTACGTAGAGAAAAGAGAAGAAGGAGAAGGCGCATTAGTCGAGGGTTGTTGAGTCCTGCCTGGAGGCGCCCACATATTATTCCCATCAATAAGACGGGGTGGGGGCAAGTCCTTCTGCACTCCGCGATATGGAAAAAAAAGAATTAGGAAGAATCACTTTCCGAAGTAATAACATGGACGTCAGAGGTGGAACCTTTGCAATTACCCCTTCCTATAGACATGATTTCGGAAATCCTGGCCAAGTCGGATTACACCACCTCCCAACCCACCCACGAGCTGTCAGGGGACCTCAGCAGCAATTTCCGTGCTCTCAAAAAATCTCGGGGTTAGCCTGCCTCTGCCTGCCTGCTAACTGCCTGCAATTAAAACCCTAGCGAGCATAATATTAAATTGGAATGTGGGAAGAGGAGGAAGTTTTGGAGACGGCTGTGGGAGTTGGGAGTAGGAAGGAATACAATTTTTGTCATCAAGGGACCAGCCAATGGTGGAACCATCTCGCAAAAGTTGGAGTTGAGCAGTTGAGCTGGGAGAGAGCAGCAAGCCCACCCAGGACTCGAAATTCGCCAGTCCTCTTCCTCCGCGGTTATTTAATTACGACTCTCATATAATCTAATGTACAGGAAATGTGAAAGTCTGACGCAGGGATTTTATTTTTCGTACGTCATCCCATCCCATCCACTCACTCATATGCATAATGCTAAAGATTGATTATAAACCCTAGAATTATCCTCCTTCTTCAGAGGAAGGAAGGAAGGGAGGGGAGCAACAGGAGGAGATTTTCCGGTTAATCTGGACTTTGGAGTTGTTTCCAAATTGAATCGCAATTTCCTCGTTTGTTTCCTCCGCAAAATGTGACGCAAAATGGCTGGCGAAGGCTTATTAGCTCCACTGCTCCTGCTGCTGTTATATTAAACAAGGGCAGGGGTTTATCGAATCCAAAACTCCCTTCCCCCAACGACTTGCCTTATAATATACTTACTATTACTACCAATTTACACAATAGGATAGTCGACGACGAGGAGGAGTAGCAGTTATATTATAGACATGCAATAAACCGTCTTGGCTCGTATGACCTCGATGCACGGAGGCTAATGTATGCGTCTCGTTTCGCGGAGGTGGCAGACAGAAGTTGTTTTCTCTAAAAGAGGATCCAGTTGCTTCAACTTTTATCTTACAGATTGCCTCCTTCTCACTCACTCAGACTATTATATACAGTGTGCACATACATAGCAGCGCCGCAGCAGCAGCGTCTAGCTCAAAATTCTCTCTCAAACCTTTTTTTCTTCTTGGAAACCTCAGCCAATAAACTACACTCACTCACGCTTCAGGTGTTTGCCATTCCATCTCCTCCTCGTTCTAGTGCACTAATCCAGTTACAAATGGAATCTTAAGATGAGAGACGCGTGTGCACTCACTAATGCTCCTTTAAGATGTTGATGAATTACATTGGATCTTGTTTATCCTAGAGAGAGGAGAAACCGTTGTAGCTGTTGCTGTTTTTTTTACACACAGGCTTGTCTAGCGTCTAGCCCCACACCACCGCCGCTTTATGCCACTTCTCTCAACCCTTCTTCCCACATCGCCTAGCACACTTTCCAAAACCAATGCAGTTTATATATATATTCTACATTGTGGAATGGAAACCTTCCTGTTGTGGTTTCCCTACATTACAAAGGGCTACATTCCCTATTGATTTCTCTGCTCCACACACACACACCGAACTGCACTACCCGCTCTAATAATTGGAGGAACCAGCCGCCAGCCAGCAGCTAAAAGTATATTCCGAAAGGGGCACAAGAATAAATCCAAGAAGAAGAGGAAGAATAAGAATAACCTTAAGACGCGTATTATCCAGACGGTCGACTTTGCTAGACGACAGAAATAGTAAAGCCATAATAATATACAGCAAGCAAGTAATGAACAGCCGACCTTTAAGCTTAATTCTACTCATGAAGTCATTTAAAGACCTTGTGGATAGAGGATGGACAAGGATGAATTCTTAAAGAAATTGGTCGCCCACATGAAAAGGTTACCACAAGGCCATGAACCATTTCCCAGTAGCCGTTTAATACAAGCAGAAAATAATTTAAAGACCTTGTGGATAGAGGATGGACAAGGATGAATTCTTAAAGAAATTGGTCGCCCACATGAAAAGGTTACCACAAGGCCATGAACCATTTCCCAGTAGCCGTTTAATAGAAGCAGAAAATAAAAAGCAAAACTCTTTTTCCAATTTAGCTTCCAGCCCTACGAAAAAGGTTTGCCAATTGTTATTTCCCGGAATGAATGTAGGTATGTATATATGCGCTACCAGCCGCGTGCTTCGTGTCATGAGGCCCTACTAGAACCAGAATCATCTGGCTGCCTACCTGAAAGCAGCAGGGATTTCCGTAAGAGGAAACTGGAATCGGAATTTGACTTCCTCTTCTCTCCCTCTCCCTTCCCTTCCCTTCTTTACCTGTATTCAGTCGGCAGAATCCCACTTGAGACAGTATTTATGGTTGTGTGTGTCGTGCAATTCAGCGGGCTACTATTGTAGCACCCTCCGACTGCTGGGATGCCAATACAAGAGAAATTTTTGTGTCGTCGTGTTGAATATTTATGGGATCACTCGTAGCAATGCTAATGAAGTCATTTTATAATCATTATCTTACAACTTACTCATCATGATGATGATGATGATGATGCTCGCAACACACAAGCAATAAACTCGAAAAGTTTTTTTTACGAGGCGAACAGGTAACTAACTCTCGCATAAACAAGTGGATGCATGACGACGACAACGACGACGATGATGATGATGCCTACTTACTTAAGGTTCTTCTTATTATTATTATTACATATCGTCACTGTCTAACCAGCCAAAACGAGACTCACTACTCGCTACTCTAATAATAAGCGAATAAGCGGAGTGGCTGTGATAAAATGTGAGAAGAAAACGGCCTGTGTGTTGTGTTGTGGTTGTGCTCTACTGGGGAATTCTGGTTGGGTTGAGATGATATAAGTGTGTAAGTAAGTAAGTGTGTGCAAAGTGGAAAGTGAAAACTAGAAAATACTAGTAGGAAGCAGGCTCTGGTTATAGGAAGCATAAAATGAAGGATTTGCACCCAGGACGACGGGCCACATCGGCAGCGCAGCGCTGTCAACACCACCAAAATGGGCTTTGGCTGCAGCATTTTAATAGCAGAAAGACAAAAGACTCTATAGTCATATAATAGTCAGAGAGTCAGAGGAGTCTGACTGAAAGCGACGACGTAACCTAGCTCTAGATTTTTTTTAATGGATGCAGTTTAAACTGCTATATATAGCATAACACGAATCTTTTCTCAGGGGTAAATGTATATCCGTACCAAAAAAAAGGCTGACTAGCTATGAGTGAGCACACAACAGGCAGGGTATTATCATTCTACTACTAGAGACGTTTCCACTGTGACTTTGCTATTATTACATATTGCTACTCACTCCTCACTAAACTTAACTTTTTTGTGGTTATATTAGTAGAAAGAATACCTATATACTTAATACAAAAAGGCTCTTTTGACTGGCATTAACCAAAAGGAGCAAAGGAGTATATTATTATTATGCATGTACAAAGTTGGCGATCCTCTCGGCGGACGGGCACGGATCTTTTACCACTGCTAATTACACAAGTCGTTCGTACTTCTTGTACACTTTTACACAGCTCTATAAAAAAAACTCTGTTTCTCACTCACACTTCTTCTTCTTCTTCTTGCATTGCACTGCATTGCATTGCATATTACTTTACTACTCTCTGCTTACTTACTCAAATGGGCTTTTAAGAGTTTTCTAGTTTTGCAGTCATGTAACCTTTTACACACATTTCAAGTGAGAATTTGGTTTGGTTGGCTTTCTGTGCCGGCGTGCCAGAGCCACTCTGGGCGGAAAGGGTTGAGGTTTTGTGCCAAACAAACATTCATTTTTACCCATTTTTTTTCTCTCTCTATCCCGTTTAAATGCAACTCAACATTACTATATGTAGTTACTACAATGTTTGCATCGAGAAAATGGAAGACGCCAGATGAATGCATAATTTAAAAGGAGCAGCGAATAAAGTAAAGAAAAGTATTGAAAATGTATGTACGTAATTATTTTGGGATGTGCACACTCATCCATTCAAGTTCAACAAGGGCTATATACTATAATTCCACATTATTACAAAAAAATGTCGGAAGAGATTCATCATATTCCAGCATAATATTTATTTTTTTCCGAGATTTTAGCAATCCGAGTTGTTTGCAGATCCTCACAGATCCTCATATCTTCCTTTGTGGGAAGTGGACAAGAAGTTGTTTACTGAACTATTCTCTGTTGTAAGTAAGGAGAAGTGTTTGACTTGACGTGTGTGATCACCACTGACTGACCACTTACACCACCGAGTCCAGTGCGGGATGGATGGAAGAGCCGAGCGAAGAGGAGAGGAGTAGAAAAAGGGAGTCGTCGAAAAGGAAGGAGAAGCGAGTATGCTCTCTCGCTCTGCCAGTTTTTCATGGTCGTTGAGGACATGTACAGAGGCTTTCTCGAAGGCAAGCCGCCCGCCCGCCGGAGAGAGCTTTTTCTTTGGATAAAAAGTTAAATAGGGCAAAATTCTTGGGACGAGTGGGGATTTACCAATCAATACACACTACTACTACTACACTACTACTTTTTACTACACCTTATATAAAATATAGTTAGGTTGTACTATAATAATATGCTACGTACGTGATACAACCATATAATTGCTCTACATTTTTTCGCCCGAGATAGGTTATTCCCCTTGACTATACTAGTATATATGGGGTATGGATTGGTTGCAGGCGGGATGGATGCATGTGTGTGTGCCCCCCTCATAAACCATGTACGCCTTTGACTCCTCTTGTCACTAGGCGAGTTTTTTTTCTCTCTCGTGTGGTGTTTGTTGGTCCCAGAGAATCAGGCTCGACGTGCATATGCATTAGCCTCGGCGTTGATCTAATTTCAAGTGTATTTCTGTATATTATCATCATCATATCATCCCCACTTTCTGCATTGCATTTTCCTGATTGCTCTACTGCGCGCCGCTCCATTGCATTCCCTAATACATGTGTTAAAATTTAAGAAAAAAAAACTTGTGTGCTAAAATAATGGTTGATGATACGATATGCAGTCGTGGTGTCGAGGGGAAAAGAAGACTCTTGATTTTTTTATCTTGACTTTTTCATAGTTCAACCACTTCTGTCTCGCCACGACGACGGATATTCCCTTCTCTGCAAATGCAAAATAAAAATCTTTAAAAAGCTTCCTTTTGCCACAGTCGCGGATGCACCACCATATGTGCATATTTTTTTTAGATTTTTTTTTCAGCTACAGTATATATTTTCTACACAGCTTTGAATAAAAAAACAGGCGGTGGGTGCTTGAAGATGAAGACAAAATAGGAAGCGAAAATTACGGAGGGGAGGGATGGATGGGGGAAGTGAATTATGTGAATGGGCAATGTACAAGAAAAAAAAGGTCTAGAGACATAATGCGCATAAAAACTGTCGTGTAATGTATAAATATGTATAATATTGGAGTGACAATTATGGAATATAATAAAACCCCTCAGTAAATCCTTTTTTAGATGAAAAAGTGTGTATAATACATATGAAGCGAGAGTGGGGCACAATATGGTCACGTCACTTGACAATAATCTTATTCCGTAAATGTCTCAAGGGAGCCCCGGCCTGGCCTGGGCCAAAAAGAGGAGGAGAATGCAAGGGAGTAGTAGTGAGTAAGTAGGATTGAAGTTCGATAATAATATTTTTTATGCGACCCATGCACACGTACAAAAACCAAGGCGGCGGCTCGTTGCATCATCATATCATCTCCTCCTCCTCCATCTCCACTCACTCCATTACAGCTTTTTTTTATTTTCGCTAGGAATATGGAATAATATGGAATGGAAAAGTAAACCCCAAGAGCATACAGCAAATTTATATGAGATTATTAGTGAGCTAAATAAGTAGAATGCTGGCTGCTGCACCCAAAAATTCTACAGCAGCTTTCTCAACTTTTCTAGCACACTTTTCCCGTTTGGTGCAGCAGCAACCGTCGAGGAGTCGAGGAGTTTGTGTTTCTTGAGCATGCATGAAGCGGTTTTTGCTTGAGAATTTATATTTGCTACATGAAAAAAGAGGTTTTACCCTATTTATGCAGCATTGCGGGACTCTCTCCTCTTCTCCATTTTTCAGCTTTCCTAAAACATATAAAACACTCAGCGTTTTGGATTGGCTGTCTTGCTGATGATGGTGGTGGCAGGGGTTTTTGGGGTATTTCAGTCGGACACTTAAATTACTTATACATAATATTATTATTATGCTTCATCCAACAGCTTTGGTTGGGGTGAGCACATACTCACTACCTTTTAGCCCCACTTCTTGCAACCTCATCTCTCTCCTCTCATCCTCTGCCTCCATTTTCACTTTTTTCCTTGCATTACGTAATCCATTCATGTACGGACGGAGCACTCTTCTATCCCACGTCGCCATCGCCATGCTAAAAAAATTCGTTATCCTTGCGAAAAGGGAAAAAAGAATAAGCAACTTGCCTCATATATATATGTAAGTATATAAGCGGCTTAGCTGGTCACTTCCTGACTTCCTGACACAGTTCCTGTGCTGAGGAGCGGCGGCAATGCTCACCTCTATCTCTCTCAATTACATTGCAGTAGTGCTGGTGTTGCCAGTGGTCTAGGAAGGAATACAGATGCAATGCTGCTACTGCTGCTGCTGCTGCTGCTGCTCCTCAAATCCTAGAAATCCTTGATGATCACTCAGTCAGCGAGAGCAAGTTCTCTTTTTCATCCTGAGAGAAAGGAAAGGACGCTATGCGGAAATAGATAGAACCGAAATTATATACCATGACCTAATTCTCAGCAGCAGTAGCTCTCCTCATCTTTCTTTCTATGCACTAAACATTCTATTATTATTATTGTAGCCCCTCATACATTACGTGCGCTTACATATTAGTCGGTGGTGATGATGGTGATGGTGGTGGTGGTGGCGGAGTACCTTGTCAGTCAGGAGAGTTTTTATTTATTTACACATTATTATTACTATTATGCTACACTTTTGAATGCATTTTATACACGAGGTTGGAGATGACATTACAATGATCATCATCATCATCAGGAAAGGAACTTATTATTGCAGTTAAGAGGAAACACGTTTTTTCCCTCTCATTCCCATTCATTCATACATTCTCAATCCTTTAATAAATGTATGTGCAAGTGCATGAAATCAGTCTACTGCAACCTCACAGCAGCGCATTATCTTTACTTACTACACACTCTGGCTGCCTGCATGCTATTGCTTTGTCTATATCTGTATGCTTAAAAACTTTACATTTAAAATTCCGTGTAATATCCCTTTTCCACACAACAATGCAATGAGTGAATTGAATGATGCGATGCGTGATAAAAACCTGTGCGTACTTTTTGCCGAATGGTACTTACTTACTCGCAACACAACCATTTACTACGTGCCTACCTCCCTTCTCAATATAATGCAATACTACTACAACTACTACTACTATATAATATTATTACTCCTTTCGTTTCGTTGTCCTGAGGCACTTTTTTCATATAGCTTTTCATTTTTCAGATCCCAGTCACCAGCTCTCATCATCGTCATTGCTTGCAGTTATATAAACTGATGATTATTATGAGCTGCAGTTAGTAGCAGTAGCAGTGGACCACTGTGCCCCATGTACGTACCCCAACAACATTCCCCCAGCCAGCCCAACAACCAAGCAGCAGCCAACCAACCAACCATATTTACCTGTCCTCTACTACTACTCAACTCAACATGACATAATTGAATACTCACTTTAATATAAACACAGTCAGACAGCCAGCCATCCAATCCAATCATATCAATTTGAATGATATGATGATATAAGGAGAGATATTGGTTATTTTTATCATATCAATAAGAAATTGCATAATGGCACGTAAACTACCTTTCAATTACTCTTTTTTCTGCAACCAATAAACCTCTAACGAATGTTTATGCTTATATGATCATTATTATGCTTATGCAGTACTACCTTATATACTACTACCTTTCCATCATCATCATGCTATTCCACCTTATTTTTTTATTCTCGACTCGAGTTTCTCTTTGAAAACCTGGCAATTATGCAACTGTATTTGCACATCTATTCAAAAATACATGTGAGGAGAGACGTATGATTTCACAAAATTAATCCGTGCAGGAGATGCAACTTGTGATAGTAAGTGGTACTGCTGATGCTGGTGGTGGTTGTAATGTGGTGGTGTAATGTGCTGCTGTTTAAAAAAGATGAATTACATTAAATGCATATATATGAAGTGAGTGAGTGAGTGATGGTGCATTGAGCACATTTCTGGTTTTACCCTGTTACTACCCACCATAATATACCATTTATCTAGTGACAAGGCTTTAATCAACTCCTGCCACTAGTCATACATTATTTATTTATTCGTTTTTTTGTGTATGACTACTGCAAATGCAATGCAGCTGAAGGAGTTGGGCTAGTGGTGCTGGTGGTGGTGGTGGTCCCGTGCAAAATGCAGCGTAAAAAATGTGGAGAAGTCTACTACTAATCCTTGCTGGGGTGGTATGGGATGCAGCAGGTTATTGCAGCAGAGAAAAGATTGGATGCTGTAGAGAAGTGCATAATATTATTATGCAGGAGCAGCAGCCTAATGTTCAACCACGTTGAGGTCACTCTACTGCACAATCACTTCTACTAATTCGATCTGACTGCAAAACTGAAGGCCGACTCTCGTGAATGACAACGCTTTTTCAAGAATGCATTCAACGAGATCAATGGCAATGATACGAAGCGTGATCATGGCTATCAGAGGAGGAGTGAGTACGCCGTCAAGTGCTGTGATGATGATGATGATGATGATGAAGATTCGATGACATAGTGGAAACAATTTTCCACACTTGAAATATTATCTTATGGTTGCGTAATTTCAAATTGGAATGTGAATGAATGTATGATGATGATGAAGATTCGATGACATAGTGGAAACAATTTTCCACACTTGAAATATTATCTTATGGTTGCGTAATTTCAAATTGGAATGTGAATGATGTGTTGGGGTGTATGGTGGTGTGGGTCTGGCGCGTTGTGTGCCTCTCTAGAAGAAAAACGGACTCAAAATTAGCGTGACAAAAATCATCATCTTGTGAGCCCCATTTCGCATTCTTTTGTCTATCCAGAGAGAGAGAGAGAAGTTTTTGTGTGCTGCTGCTCAAAGAATGTCGGGTAGAAGAAAAACTGACTCAAAATTAGCGTGACAAAAATCATCATCTTGTGAGCCCCATTTCGCATTCTTTTGTCTATCCAGAGAGAGAGAGAGAAGTTTTTGTGTGCTGCTGCTCAAAGAATGTCGGGTTCGCAGGAGGCACTCATCACGTCACTCACGGGGAGTAGTAGCTGTAGCTAACGCTAACAGTGACCTCAATACAGTTACGGTAAATTTCGAACGAGTATACGTAGATCGCTGTCAGTCGCTGCGGTAATATACAGCACCTGTTATCGGTGCCCCATATAACTCTCCCCATGCAAATATTTTATTCATTTAGCGACGGCGTCATATATATAGTACATGCGTTATTCTCGTGTCTGCCCCGTTTTCAGCCCGTTGGCGAACCTTTTTCTATTATAAATATGTAAATGAAAAAGAGTTTGTTCGTGGTAGCAGTAGCAGTAGAGGCACCGCAGCAGCAACTTCCAGCTTTAAATGTCATGAACGCACACCCGCTCCCCATGTCTGTCTTCCCAGAAAGAACAATACAAAAAAGGTATATGTAATTGGAAAGTGAGCTAGCATTATTTTTCAAGGTATCGTATCAATGCTGCAGCAGCACTCACTCCCTCAGTTCTGCAACCCCACCCCCTTTCCAGTGAAAGGTAGCAGCAGGAGCAGGAGGGAAAGACATTAGAAGGAAAAAAAACTTGTCGATGACCTAAATTCACCGACTAATTTTGTGCCTACTACAGTGACCCAAATATTGTCGTATGCGATGCGTATGTAGGCGACCTCATACTTTACCTTTTAGCAGCTCGTTTAAAAACAGGGTGGACGGTGGTGGTGGTGGTGGTGGCGTGGCGGCGGACACGGGAAAGCAACTTTGTATTAGATTTTTTCAGGGGATAGCCGAAACCGAGAAGAAACACGCTAATACGGTTCGTCACTTTTCGCAAAACTCCTCGATTATTGTTATTGCCATGCAGGTTGGTGCCGTTTTGTTGCTCCCTGCCGCACAGCACAGGTATATTATTTTGTGTCCCTAACCAAAACATCACGGTGGTAGGTAGGTAGTCAAGTAGGGTACAATAATTCATAATGTGAGGCAAACGGGGAGTCAGTTCTGGCAGGCAGGCAGTTCAGTTGCATGTGCACCCATCATGATTTCCATGAGAGCATTGAGCAGCGGCACGGCAGACAGACAGAGACGACGGTAGTCGTAGTCGTCGTTTCAGGCCACGGGTTTTTGCGACAAAAAACAATGTAATCAAGAAAGCGAATAATTTTCACGACAGCAGCAAACCACTCTCCCCACTAATTTCTCAAGTTGAAATAATAATCCATCCATTTTATGGTGGTGTTATGTGTATCGAGTGTCGACTCAACAAAGTACCACACGAAATGTCACGTTTCTCTTTTACTCCGTCCGTGGATTCTGTTATGTAACTCCATAAGATTTACGATTACAATGGTTCACGACACACATAACGAACTCATTCACTCAGACTTCGCTCAGCGGTGGTGGTGTTGGCTTGGCTCTCATAAATATGCATGTTTGTGAATGAGGCACGAGGTATTAAGGAAATAAGATATGGTCCAAGTTAGTCGTAGTCTCATTTCTACGCTGTGCGTAAGTGAAAAAATGTGGCAGTCAGTGGCTGATGAATAATGCGGTGTGGAATATATTTATGTAAAAAAAAAGTTGTATGATGCATGCATGCCCATCGTCCCGTGGTGCAATCCCTTTTGCAAAATCCCTTTTATAATATTTTAATGCCAGCCTTTGCCACGTGTGATTGTTCATAGAGTTAGTAATACTAACATTTTTGCTTAAAGAGAAGAGAGCCAAGCCAATATTGTCTTGGTTATTCAGCGACCATGAAAAACGCAGTTTAGCAAGTTGTACTTGAGATGTAATCCGAGATTAGATGGAATATGGATGCTGTATATGTATGATGCGTTATAGTTATATATATATATATGAATTATTATGATTATTACATGTATGTTTGATGTTTGATGAAATAAAAGTTCTCATGAGTAGTAAGTAACAACACCGGGAAAAACACTTGTAAGGCTAAAGTCTACTGACATTTTACTTTTATTGCATTGTTTTACTATGATCAGCTTTTAGACATGCAATATATTCAAAGCTTTTTATGGAGTTTTTTTTATATAGTAGTAGTTTTGTTTCCTTCCTCGGGAAAAAATGTTACCCTTAAATAATTACTGGTACTTCAAAACTGTTGTCTATAAAAATATTATATTCTGTCTTATTCTCCCATGTAACAGTAATCTCTCTGCCAAACTAACAATGTTGTTGTTACATACAAGTAGAACAAGTGTAATAATGTATAGCAGTTACACAGCTGCTGTTGTTGTTGTCTGTACTATTTTTTTAAACAGTAGTACACTCTTTCTTAAATACAATTTTTTTTTACACAACAGCAATCATCATAATATAAATAGCGTGTGTCTCTATGTATGTATATAAATGGATACACTTCAAAAAACATAAAGTTACATATATATATTACTATAACAGTAGTAGTACACTTTTTTTAAAGAATACGTCGTCTCTTTCCAAAGAACAAATTTTTTCCACAAGGTTTTTTTACTAGAATTTTTGAAAATATTACACAGGTTATAACAAAAAT
>JAANSN010005470.1:0-12378 GCA_036850665.1 Dicranocentrus wangi
GGCGCTAGATATAGGAGACTATGGATTTTTAAGAAAGTGGTAAAATATGGAGACTCCTTGTGATTCTGACTGTATGTCATGGTTATTCACGGTTTTCAGCTGAGGTCTGATGTCAAAGTGAGATATTTAAAAGTGGAGTGATGAATCCAATCGAGATTAAACGTCTAATAAGCTCTTTTTAGTTATGCCAAGTTTTTTTGCAGTTTAACTGCAACAATCAATTAGCAAAAATTGGGAGAAAAAATCAATCACACACGATGAAGCTAATAAATTTCACTTTGGCTTGTTTTGCTGGAGTGTTGCTGCTGGTTGTCTTATGATCATAAAGTGTGATGATGAGGGTGTGACAATGGTCAATCAATATGCAAGTCCACTTATTGATATTAATTTTCTGATAATGGCAAAATAATAATATAATTAACTTTAATGCAAGCAGAATACATTTTTGTATTTACTACTCGACAGAAACAGGTGTATTATGCTCGAAAGCAAAGGCTTTTAAAAATAAATTGGAATTGATGACTACTATTAATAATGCTTTGATATACTTAATTCCCCATTTGCGAATTTATGGATAGTAAGGTAGTTTTCAGTTAAAATTGTGAATTTATTACATAGCTACTCCATCCAACTGTTTTTCATTTCGTGCCGCATGATATGATGATGATGACTTTGTTTTTAACTCCATCAAGGCTCAAGGTAGGTGACTCATTATTATCCTGGAGAAATTTATTGCAATTGAAAAAAATATCATTTGAAATTTTACATTTCATAGCTATTACCAAAGGTTATAAAATAATACTAAAATATCAACCTTTGCTTTTGAAAGTAATTTTCAAACAAAAAAAAAACAAAAGAATTGCCTAGGAAATTATGCAGCAGAGGTTCTCTTCCATAATATTCTTTACAACGAAATGTACAATTTGCAAAAACAAAAATTGCTTTTCAATAATTTCAACATTTCCAACTGCGCCGTTTCTGGAGCCCGTTTATTCGCTTCCTCGCCCAACTCAGTTGCCACAAGTAGTTGCTGCATTCCTCATCGAATAAAATGTTGTCTGACCGCTATTTCAAGCTGTTAAAGTGGCACATGAGGTGGTCCACCCTTCTCAACGCCACCCCCTTCGTGTGGAACCCCTCCCGGCGACAGTTATCCTCCCCTCCAGAGCAATACTACACGTTCCTCTTCTACTCCTCCCTGATCAACATTGGCATCTTTGGAGTCTACCTCCAAACACTCCTCACCTTCATTTCACAAGGATCCTCGTCGGACGAGTTTGTGCTCCTGTTCACGCTCAGTGTGGCAACCAACATGGGCCATTTGTTACAGGTTGGACTTGCCTGGAAGTCTCAAGAGGTAAGCTTCATTATGACCCACACTTTCAAATTGCTGGAAGTAGTCAAACGGGACTTCACGGTGGCCGAATTTTCCCCCAACTCCTTTCTTCCCAACATGCTGTTGGACGCCATCCTATTGACAAGCGCCACTGGATTCTTGGTATTCCCCTTTGCGGTCGCCGCCCATTCCATGGCATTTCCGGCCTGGCCCATGTACCCTACATCCATCTTCCCGGATGAGGAGTGGCCCCTCGGGCTCCTCCTCCTGCAAGCCGTGCTCATTGGAGGAGGACTGGCCGCAATGTTTGGCATGTGGATGGTGTGCACGGATTTGGTTTTTGCTGTGGCCACTCACATTTCCATACTTCTTCAGCAACTCAACTGTGACGAGGATGATGGCGGCGGTGGTGGTCGACAAGGAGGTGGAAATCCTCTTTTGAGGAGAAAGTTCACTCTGGAAATCTTGAGAAGCTTTGAAGTCCTCCCAGGATTTCACCGTCGTCTCCAAGTGCTCCATGGATACATGATGGATTTGGCGTCCATATTTATCATCCCATTTCAGTTTGTCGGCTCATATTTAATATTGTACTCCAATTTTTCGCTAATTCGCTACCGCCATGTTATCAGTTGGGAAAGCTACTTTTTGTTTGCCTTTTGGACGGGAGCGGCCACCTTTGGAACAATAATTCTGTTGTATGGAGGCGGGGTCTTTTACGAGTTGAGTGGGAAGGTGAGGTCCTCCATGAGGAGGAAGGATTGGGGCTCCGGCTATCGGAACAGGTACATGAGAAAGTATGCCCAGTCCTGCAAGCCCATGAGCTTTGGCTACGGGAGGAATTATGTCATTAGGAAAATTAGTGTGCTAAGGTTTCTCAAGGGGATTGTTCGCGGACTGTTTAGAACTCTTTTGGCAACAAAACAAGATTGATTGATAATTAAATCGATTTTTGCTCTACCATCCTTCACCCTTGTTGTGTCCGGGACGGACTGTGAATTTGGCTGTGGAGAAGCGGATTTTGAGAGATGGATGGAAATATGGGAACTTAGCTTAGTACTCGCAAAGGTTTTGTGGTGCCACCGGGAAAAGAACCCATTATCGACTGGCTTAGACCGCCACACATTAACATTGAGCTAGAACGCCACCTTATGCAAGTACTATGCCAGCGTAATGAGGACAAGCCTTGGAATCAATGTTTCCATGTTTATATATACGTAACTCGATTTCAATCTCCAGGTCAGATTTGGGGTCAAGCCAAAACTGGAAACGGCCTGAAAATTAATCATCATCATTAATACTCATTAAGCTAATTGATGTTCTCCTGAAACTAAAACTAACAATAAAAGGACATTGATACCAACTTGGACCTCTATCTTTTGTTGCTGGTGATCTAATGGCTAATTGCAAATTACAATAAAAAAACAATTTATTATTACATAATTATGAACTTATCGTAATTGTCAAAACGAATTAAAGGAAAATAGCTTTGTATGATTTATTAAGGCGATTAAAATAAAACATTGGGCTACATTGACATAATATTTTGCTGCCTATTAATTTCTTTCTTTGTGGGGACTGTGATCTGGTAAATGGTGTTGGGTTTTATTTTTTCTTTTATGATGAGAAACCAGGGTTAGTGACGAATGTATGAGCTGAACAGGTGGGGGTGGATGATGATGAGTTGGATAATCCTGATGATTATTTGATAGTTTAAATACTAAAAGTTGATGCGAATTGCTGCTACAGCTGGCCAAGTTATGACGCAAAGCAAATAACAGGGACAATTGCACAAAGTCTTCAAATTACTTAAAATAAAAAATATCAATATTAGTGGTATTAATTATTGGACTTGTTCACCAAAGCAGTATCTCACAAAATATGTATTATTAAAAGTAGGAAAATGTTACAAGTCCCAAAATCTGAGCTCTCTTAAACTCCTTTTTGCTTGGAGTCCCGAATGAATGTGCCTGTGCACTGAAGGTGCACAGCTTGTATACCAAAAAAGCTTACAACAAAAGTACAATGAACCACAGAACAAAGAAAAACCAATCAGAGGACTCGTTATTCTGACCAATGGATATTTAACAAGTATTCGTTATCAGCAAATCACAATGAGTCCTCTTGTCATATATCACACACAATGAGTAAAAATAGTACAAGAAAGTAAAAATAGAACATCATAAGAAAATGAAACCGCTCTTCCAGAAGGGAAGAAGCGGGGTACATAGATACATCTACACATCATCACAACAAAGTATAACACATTCCACACTGCGTGTACATTCTCCCGGCCTTGCTATACTATTGCAAAAAAATCATCTAATTAGAATCAGAATTGTTTAAAATAGGTAAAAGACATAGTATATGTACTGCGCGCTTAATTTCACCACCTTGAGTCTTGATTAAGGCTACCCGTACATTGCCGTCTTCTCCTGGATAAACTTGCATGACACGTCCGAGTTTCCACTTCACAGGTGGCATGTTTTCTTCCTTCACGATTACAAGATCGTTGATCTTGAGTTGCTTTGACACCTTCATCCATTTAGGTCGTTGTTGCATACGACTTATGAATTCTTTGTGCCACCGCTGCCAAAAGGTCTGCTGCTTTTGCTGGATAAGCTGCCACCGATCAAGTCTGCCAGCGTTGATGGCAGTGAGGTCTGCTTCTGGTAGTGCCGTGATTGGACCACCAATCAAGAAATGAGCTGGAGTCAATGCCTCCAGGTCGTTGGGATCTGTTGAGATGGGGGTGAGTGGCCTTGAGTTAAGGATTCCCTCCACCTGCACCGCCAAGGTATACAGTTCTTCATAACGTCAGCGCCTGAGGTCACATTACACGGTGAAGATGGTACTTGACGGATTTAACGCCTGCCTCACACAGTCCGCCAAAATGGGGTGAACCTGGGGGGTTAAGATGCCATGTGATGCCTTCATTTGCACAACGGGATAATAAGAAAATGAAACCGCTCTTCCAGAAGGGAAGAAGCGGGGTACATAGATACATCTACACAACATCACAACAAAGTATAACACATTACACACTGCGTGTACATTCTTGTTTTTCAAACAAAAAAAGCCTCGGTTGAAACGTTGAAACATCCTGTTGGAAAGACTATCTGTTTTTATATTTTCACATCCCAAAAGGCTTTCTCCTTGTCCGTCATTTGGAGGGTGACTATACTGTATGTCACAATGAGACCCAAAGTCTAAATTTTTAATAACCCATTAGATAATTTTAATTAAATAATTATAATATGGCTAACTAATAGCAACATAAAACCAACTTCTCCTCCCAAAGTACTTTTGCATACCGGACTCAAAAGACGATTTGTGATGGTAAAAAAGGAGCAAGATATCCCAATTTGTTGACTATCAATTGCGGCATACACTGCGCCCAACTGGAGAATTTCCAAAGTACCGCCCAGGCACTCAAATTGATGTCGGTAAATATAGTTTCTCAAATAATCTTCCATCATCAAAACAAAAACAATGAAAAATGAGTTCAGTCCTATGCCCGCTACAGATGTATTTAAAAATGCGAAAATACTAATAAAAATGAATGCATACGCATTATATTACGAAAGTGTGGGTCGACGCAGCGATCCCCAACCCAATGGAATATAGCCCCATATAAAAGTCCATGATTATTCTTTCTGGATACCCGGTGTCGGAAATGAGCACCTGTGGAACTCATGCAAAGAGAGCCAGTGCGGAGACCTAATTTACCAACACGATCCCCGAATGTCGCTTTGATTAAAATGATTAGTTCCCTCATTTCCTGAAAATGGTGGATCATCTAGAAAGAGAAAAAACACTTCACTTTTCACTTCAATTGCTCTCTTGAAGTAATATATCCATCCATTCCTTTTGAAACAGAAATTACAACAAAAAACTACTAGTACTACTACCACTACTACCTTTTACCTGTGGCACATGTCCGCTTGGTTTTTCAATTTCAGACCGAAATTCATTTAGCACCGCGTGTCTCAGGTTTAGCGCCAGTATCACCAGCACGTTTATGATACTTCCCTGGACAACGAAAACAAGCCGAAAAATTGCTGTTAGCAAAACGTTTAGTATGTATTCCGCAAATCCGCCGGCCCATGGCCCAAAAGAGTTGATGAAAACAGGGAGCAGCATTGTTGTAATGGATTCCAAATGGATGACGCGTTCTAGAGAGAGCAGGCATGCACGTAGGAAATTACAACAGTCCCAACGCAAATCGACAAAGTCTAGAAGGCAGAAAATTAAACGCTGAATTATTTGTTTATTATAACTTGGAATGGAAACCAACTAAAGGATATTATTTTTTCTTTAGAAAATAAATATATATATAAAATAAAAACCAAAAATTTTGCTTTTCCGCAATCCCTCAAACAAGCAATACTTGTCATGGAAAGGAAGGCTTCTAGTTGCTCCTGTTTTTTTCCAATATATTCGCGTCATGACCAGGATGCAAATGGCCCCAAATGTTTGACCGACAATGCCAAAAGTGGAGGTGACGTCACGTCTTCGTGAGAAATATCCCCAAGCACTGCCCATTATGAGGATGCAGAGGAAAGGAGGAAGCTAATTAGGAAATGAAGGGATGTACAAGCGATCTGTATAAAATAGAGTACAAATTAATTAAGAAAATTAATAATGGTAATTGTCATCCTGACTTACCTTACGAAACCGGCCAGTGGAGAAATAATACTCTCCAGTTTTGCTACTACAACTTCTGACTTCTGACGGAGTTAGATAGAGGAAGCTGGGTGATTTTTAAAAATGTAACAAAATATGGAGACTGCTTTTGAATCAGGGTTGCCATTTAAAAAAATTATGGGATCAGGAAAAATTATGATAGGCCATGCAATGCGCAATGCTTATATATGCTATAGTTAATGAAGTAAAGGTAAAGCACAATCTGATGCATAAACATGAAAACTTTAACAATTACCATCGTTGTTTTTTATATTTAATCATCTAACAAAATAGAAGGGTCTCCCTAATTGAATTAAAATCAAATATTACAACAACCTACCTACATATCAGTTTTACGAAACCTTCATTTTATTCAGTAGGCTTTGGCAAATAATTCTCAATTAGTGGAATTATATAATTCGATATAAACTACAATACACACTGGATGGATGGAATTGGGATGGATAAAAGTCTTTTATCCATTTATATCCCAAAACACGGTCTCCTTTCCTGTCAACTGCAGGGTGACGATACTGTATGTCACAATGAGTCCTAAAGTCTGCACAATATCGGAATTTTAAAATATTTAAATAGTTATTATTATAATTAATGTATACATACGCACGTCAAAGATTTGCATAATAATATTCTATAGTTCACTTCACTTCACACTGCACAGATATTTTTGGCGTACCGAACTTAGAAGCCGATTTGTAATCGTGAAAAAGGAGCAGGAAATGCCAATAATAATGGATGAGTTACTACCCTCAAGTGCTGCATGCATCGCTCCCAGCTGCATCATTTCCCAAGATCCACAACAGGTCCCTTCAAATTGACGCCGGTAAATGGCACCTTTGAGGAGTTCTTCGGCCTTAATTCATCAACATTTTTCACAAATTAATTTGAATACATCCAAAAAACGCAAAATAAACACGCTCAATATATATTTGAGTGGAAAGGAAATTTACGGTGGCGTGTGCCGACGCAGCAATCCAGTATCCAACAGAATTCAACCCCATGTAAAATGCAATAACCAGTCGGGCAGACAACCCCGAGGTAGAAACGATGACTTGAGGAAGTCCTGCAAACAACCCCAGACTGCAGAGGTGGTTGACCAAAATGTAGTCCCCAAACGTCGCTTTGGTCAGCGCAGCAAGCTCCCTCATCCTTTCAAACTCGGAGATCATCTTAAAATTAAAAAGAAAACTCGACACAAAATCATAGGAAATTATATAGCGCCACCACAAGAATAATATCACACGCATAATATCTGCAAGAATATATAAAAAAATCTATATACTTTTAGTTAAAGATTTATTTTTAAAGCACGCTCAAATTTTTCTCTTGTGTTTTTTGAGTTTAATTTATTATTACTTATTATTAGTACTACCTTGCGACCTCGGCTTGAAGTTAAAGAATACTCTCCAGTTTTGGTGCATGTTGTGAGCTCAAAGGGTGCTAAGTATAGGAGACTATGAAGTTTTAGGAAAGTGACAAAGTATGGAGACTCGTTGTGATTGGATAATTTCATTCTTAAAACTTGACGATTTAAACTCGGATTGGTCTTTGGTGTCAAAAAGGAATATTTGTATGGAGCGAGGGATGAGTCCACTTCTAAGCTTCCAACTAATGAATTCCTTTTTGGTTAGTGTAAAAGAACCTTTTAATGAGCGGCAATCATCATGAGTGGTATTCTCTCATGTTTGCATTTTAATATTGCAAGAATCAATTAGGCCCATTTTTTTAGCACGAGGAAAGTGATTGAAGGAGAAAGAACCTTCATTCCAAAAATATGACAACCGTCATAGTCCGGGGTTCATTATTATTACTAATATTTATTGTTTTGTTTTTCATGTAGTTGGTAAACAAAAAAATAAAATCATCAAAGGTAGTCATTACGTAGTCATGTCCCGCTTGTAAATGTAGCCAGGTTCCAATTATAACAATATTTAATATAATAAACCGTTATATCATGATATGTATATAATTCGTGTTTAATCAAATTTTTCCAGTTACTTCTGGAAAAAGTAAAGATATGCTTTAAAAAAAGTAAAGTTTTCAAAAAGTAAATTAGAAGGGGTGCCCACATACACGTATTATTCAATATACAATTCTTTGCAAATTCATCGATTTCCTCAGTTTGCGAATTTATGGGGAACGTTATGCAGTAGAACTTAAAATTGTAAATTTACTTTCCCTTTTCAAATGTTTTCCAATTTCCATGTAGTGTCGCAGGTTTTTACTTTGGTCAAGACCAATTTACTACTATTTTGCTCAATCAACAGAGAAACTAAACCCAAAACCCAACCCAAGTTTAGTAAAACCCAAACTTCAGTTTAAAGTAATTTCCAACAAAAAAAAACAAAATAATTACACTACGAAATAACGCACAATTTGCAAACAAAAATTGCTTTACCATATTTCAACAAATTTCCTATTGCGCCTTGTCTGGAATTCACCATTTTTTCCCAATGACACAAATTACCAACCAATATTTCTTCTTCTGCAGCATTTTATTATTATTATTCGTTTTCTTGCCCAACTCAGTTGTCACAAGTTGTTGCTGCATTCCTCATTGAATAAAATGTTGTCTAACCTCTATTTTAGGCTGTTAAAGTGGCACATGAGGTGGTGCACCCTTTTCAACGCCACCCCGTTCGTATGGAATCCCTCCAGGCGACAGTTATCCTCCATGAAGAGGATAACTCATTGGGGAAGAGGATTGGGGCTCTCGCTATCGGAACGGTACATGAGAAAATATGCCCAGTCCTGCAAGCCCATGAGCTTTGGCTACGGGAGGAATTATGTCATTAGGAAAATTAGGGTGCTGAGGTTTCTCAAGGGGATTGTTCGCGGACTGTTTAGAGCTCTTTTGGCAACAAAACAAGATTGATAATTAATGAACTTGTTTTAGGTATTCTACTATGTTCACCCTTTTTTAATCCCTAAGTACGCTCATGATGCAATAATAAAAAAATATAATGTTATTGAATAAAAAGAATTAATTAATAAAGTAAACACGGAGGTAATTAAAATGCAATTAGTTAAAGTGTTTTTATCATTTGGCATAATATTGCATAAATTAAATATAGTGTTTTTTGGGCATTTTACTTTCTACTCTTGTCTTGCTCGCAAATGCAAATGGTTTTCCAATTTCCAATCAAACTCCACTCAAACCACAACCAACAACCACCATGAAATTTTATAAAGAAAAGAACCCACAATCACCCGGATTGCTACCAACTTTCCTACCTTCCGCTTCCCCGTCGCCGCCGCCACCACCCCCGGAATGTCCCCATGTGGCAGCATTTCTCAGCCTTTACTCCTTCGTCTACATGGTCCCTTTTGAAGTTCAAAAGTCGTCCGGTGGTGGTGGAGATGGATATTATTACACCTTGACTGGAACGCAGTTTCGAAAAGCAAGCTTCATACATTATACTTAATTGAAATTGCATAATTATATTTCATATTATTGATTCATTTATTGAATTGATTTTTTAAAAAAAATAATGAATATATATTCTTCTCGCAGGTCATATGCGCCACACTCCATGGGATCATTTTGGGTTCCCAGGCCCTCCTCCTGTTTGCCACTATCAAGGGCTACCTGACCGTCCGCCATGATATCATTTCCACATTTTTCATTTTCTCCAACGTCACGGCCATCTTGGCTGTTGGGATCTTGATTAAAATATTGTGGCGGAGGGTGTCTCAACTCGAGGTCATTCTTAACTTGGGAAGCGTATCATCATCATCATCCAGCAACTTTTTAAACTCTTCCAGGAACATAAAGATTTTCGTTGTGACAAAATAAATAGCCTTAAATTAAAAAATGACAAATGAATTTACAAATTTTTGATTGATTTTTTTCAGATGTGGATTTTATTTTATTTTATATTATTGTTTCAGACGATTACTCGCTGTGTGGTCATGTCTTCCCTCATGTTCTATCAGGGTCTCCTGATGTCACGGGGCAATTATATCAGCACCACTTTCGCCCTTACCCTGAAGACCATTCTATTCCCAATATTTTACTTGTTTGGAGCAACCGGAATTCTAGAGTCGTCGGAAGGTTTCCAAAGTGGAATGATCCGCTTCTCCGTCCTTTGCGCCGCCTTCCAATTTGTCCTCTTCAGCACCAACCAGGCCGTCATGATGAATTTGGGGTTGGCCTTGAGATACGCTGCGGTTCATGAGTTTTCTCCGCAACTCCAGGATTCTTATTCTTATGGAGACGTGGACCGGGGGTTGGAACAGTTCAAGAGAATGAGGGAGCTCACGGCAGCAATTAAAGAGGTCTTTGGTGACTTTATAGCTTGCTACTATGTCAGTTGCGTGAGTTTCCTGTCGGAACTCCCGCAGCTCGTGCTGGTGAGCTCCGTGTCCTTCCCCACGCAACTGATGATGGGTCAAACGGGAGTGATTTGCTATGGAATGGGGGTCGCATCTCAAGCCCACGACTTGGTAATATATATATATTTATTTATAATTAACACAAAAATAATATTTGTTTAATTAATGTCAAATTATTTTTTATATCAGATGGAGAAATCCCTCAAAAAGTTTGTCGAGGCGCATTACTGGGGATTTAACAACGGGACGACGCTCAAAGAGAGACTCCAACTGAGCATGTTAAGTCAGGAGGTTGCAGCCGATCCGTTGGGGATCTCTTGTGATTTTTTCACCATCACAAAGCGATTTCTAAGCTCCGTCAGTCTTTTCACTTATTAGGTTTCAATATAAACTCATTTGTTTAATTAACTAATTGACAATAAATATATATTCACAGACTATTGGCCTCCTCGTTACGTACAGCATTGTCACCTTTCAGATTTCTGACAGGGAAAATCTCTTTTGGGATCTGATGGCTGCAACAACAAATAATAATGCATCATCATCATCATGAAAGGAAGGACATGAGTGACATGACATAAATGATATAATAATAATATGTATTATCATCTAATTGCAAATTGCGGATTACTATATTTTCACTATTATTTCCTTTTCCCTTATTATTTTGGCAAGATGAAACTGAATTGAATGCCAGCACTAAAATGCAATAGTCCTTGTGTTTTCTTTTAATAAATGTACTTTTATTGAGTACAAAGCATGGAAACATCATGTAATAAGTATATAATAACATTATTTTGTACATATTTTTCATTCTCAAAAAATTGACAACACTTTTTGAAGAATTTTTTACACTTTAGCATACATATTGAGAAATTTGTTTTAGGTTTATGACATGTGGTACAGAATCGACTTGGTTTGCAATTTGCAGTGGATATACGATAGAGATTCTTTCAATAAGATAGGACCACAAATTAATCAGAGGGAGTTGACGGATTTTTTTTTTAGTAGCAGTTGTGCTGTGTGGTCTGAATTTACAAACATTATTATTAGGGAGTTGTTGGCGTTATTACTTTTGACTTTGAGTTGACTTGCCAACTTTTTCTTCTTCTTCCTCAATCGAAAACTCCTTGTTTTTGAAGAGAACTTTTATTTTATTATTGGGATCATCATCCTTCTCCGACTCGGAATTCTTCTTCTTTCCTTCCAAATCCTTAATCTGCCTCTTCACATAGCCAACCAGTAGTTGAGCCGCTTCGGAATTCAACTGATGAGGCTTACTGGAATCCCCGGTCAGCAAATTTTTCTTAGCAGAAAACGGACGCGAGCGCGAAGGTTGGTCGGTGTCCCACTGTCCAGCACTTCCACCCCATCCGCGATTGGAATAAGTAGTTATACCACCACCACCTCCTCCAGCACGACTTGAAGCTGCAACAATCCCACGGTCACTCCCAGCATCACCGCCACCACCACCTGCACCTGCACCTGCACTGCGAATGGCACCACCACCACCGGACAATCCTCCTCCTCGCTGCTTCTGCTGCAAGCCATATTTCACCAAATGGCGAATCTCCGCATCACTAGGTTTGATTGGACACTGCATCTCCATCCCTTTTGTATCGCCATACAGGTTGGTGGACCTGGACCACTTTGAAACATTTTTATCCACTTGTTTCAGCAAATACTTCAACTCGTCCAGTTCCACACGAAAGCCTGAGTGATCCAGTTTTCGCCGCTGTTCAGACCTCTCCCAACGCTTTTCAAGGAGCTCGTTGCGAGCCTTTAAAGCAGCCACAGTGACCTAAAATCAATCAAAATCAATAATTAATAGTTTTGTAGTCATTTTCTCAACAGAGTTTAAACATTATTATTATTATTATTATTTTTTGCATGACACCTGTGTATTATTATTACCTTATGAGATTTTTTCATATTCTCTACGACATCTTCAAGATCTTCACACTCGCCATCCAATTCTAAAATCCTAGAATTGTTATTCGCCAATA
>JAANSN010005471.1:0-12378 GCA_036850665.1 Dicranocentrus wangi
AAAGATCGGATGTGGGTGTACATGGATTTTAGAGTTTACAAAGTTATTCCCCATTTGGGTTAAAATATCCATGAAGGACTGCATGGTGTTGGGTGCAGCTGTGCATTTATCCCAAAGTCCCCATCCCTTCTTTTTCTGAGACATCTTATTTTATTACCCTTGTTGGTTGGGTTATTGTAAAACGAAGAGGAGCTTATGATCTTTTTCCTTTTCCTAAAAACTGGCTTCTCACCCTCTTTCTTATTATGCATATTTTCTGCATAAAAATACTCCCACCTCAGAAAGTTCATCTTGTCTCCCGACAAGTACACTATTATTTTAAGAAGGTTGGTGTAAGAAAATAAAATGTCTCTTTTTTCAGAATACAAACAAAGTAAAATAAGAATAGTCATTACATAAATTTTTCTTTTATTTTTTAATTTTAACTCTTCACATTATACATATACATCTTTTCAACAATAGGCACATTGAACAATGCTGATTTAAATTTTATGTGTAGGCTATATTATTTTTATTTTATACCTATACGTATGTAGGATCTCAAAATTCCTCACAATGTAGGACCTTTCTACCAAATAATTCATTATTAATATTGTATAGCCTAGTATATTTACGACGTAGGAAATATAAAAATTAGAAGTACCATTAGGATTACAATTAGAAACTTTTACAATAAGTGCATATTATTACTCATACTAATGCCATACCATCTCATTCGAACTCGTCACTCTCTCCTCCTGATAGATTCATTTACCTGTACGAGAATCATATAACATAACTAACTCCGGAGAGCTTGTAGGGCTTCGTCGTGGCACTGCTACTTGCTGCTGAAGATCTTGCTGCATCTCACCTCCAAATTGCTCCTGATTCCATTGCTCCAACGCCTGAATCTCAACATTCCCATCAAGTTCGGCAGCAACCCTAGGGATTTGTACACCTTGCTGATATCCTACTTGGTCCTGCGGTTGGTCTCGTCGCTCTCGCACTGCTGGCATTAGAGCTTCCACCGCACGTAACACCTCGTCAAATCCTCGTTCCTGTAGTTGGACTGCTGGCTGGACACATGGAACAACAGCCTCGGCCACCGGTTCCTCCACCTCTTCCACTCGTGCATACCCCTGTATGATTTTACGGGAATGGTATACACCGTAGTGTTCATCGTCTTCCAGGAGGCCAACATCTCCCCTAGCGGTCCGCAATAGGCTTCTGTTTGGTCCGCAGTAAACGTACCCTTCGTCCGTGACCCTCAGAAGGTGGCTCACGATTTCACTTGCTCTCATTAAACCTTCCACCAGGCTATAATGTGCTCCTCCACCTCTTTATCATTGATTCGGTTTGAATCATAAGACGCCGCACTGTTTGACATTCCCTATGTTCCACAGTGTCTTCGTGGGTTACTCTATCTAACTCAGTTAGCTGGATATTATGGGAGTCCAAACTAAATCTTCTGCAACACGTGGTAGCTGGCTCACTGCAGCCATGCAACTTCGCACTCCGCCAAAAATGGCGTTAAACTCGACGACGCGCACTGCCTCGTAATGATAAAAAGTACGGGCTGGTGTTCCAAAGTCATTGCAGCCGAGACAGTGTATAACAAGTCTTTGACACTCCCCTTCTGTCTCCCTTTCGATATAAAAAAATATTTTGGCCTCTCATTGGAAATTGCACGTCCAAATCCAACCCACTTCCGGTTGAGTACTCTAAATAGTCTTGCAGGACTCCTTCTGGAACCCGATCTACTATTATGGGCACAAGTTTGCTCAAACTCATTGTTCTCTCCGTATTACTTTGAACTTAATAGGGTTTTCACACGTGCATAGTCAGGATAGTGACCTTTCCATCCACCACGACATAAATCTTACATTTTTAATTTGAGTGTTGCTAATGTATATTATTGATTACAGTTTGAGCTGCCTACTCAACAATAATAGCTTCCCCCGGTGATATATTATTTTTACGCACTACAATCACTCTTGCGTAGTCGGCGTGGTCGAGAAGCATTAATGCCAGTGCAAGCCCCTTTCTAATTTCAATCAGAAACACGACAATGCAGCCAAGGAGGAGGGAAAGCAACATGTAAAACACGACGATAATGTTGTCTCTCAAAGAGAGCTTTTGGGGGTCGGAGGACGAGGCCTTGAGAGCTGTACTAACCGTGTCATTCCAGGTGGCCACCCGCTCCAACCAACCCTCCCACAAATTTATCATTCCAGATTGAGCCAGGGACTGCCACCTCGTGAGGAAAGTTGCTGTTGGGAGGGGCACATTCCGGAAATGAAAATTACGAAATGAGCTCCCAAATCCTTCTCTGCTCACAGTTATGCTCTCCTCGGGAATGCCCAACTTCACCAGCGCGTGACTCATATCCATGATTTTGTGATGTACATTTACATACGCATTCTTACTACATTTTGAAATTATATTTGTGTAATATCCATATTCCGACATCCTCTTGTGCTCCTCCAGTCCCCCAGGTCGGTACACCGAATGAAGGAGTTTTAAAGCCATGGTTTGGTCAAATTTCCCGTAGTTGTCCATCTTGAGAAAGGCGTCCATCTGAGTGAGTAGTGAGTCCAATGGGAGGTTCTCGAACTTGATGTTTCGAATCAAGTCCCAGCTCATAATCCCCTCCGCCGCCGCCGCCATACCCCCAAGAGTAGTCCCGTTCGAGTTCGAACCTCGAATTCCTTCGGAGAAAATGCTAATCTTGTGCTTGATTAGGTCCGCAAAGGTTTCCATTTTGGATTTAGGAAGCGGAGCGGTCATCTCTTGGATCGTTTTCCCTTCGTACAGCTCCTTCAGGAGGATCATGACAAGAATCCAAGCCCCACAGAGCAGCTTGCATTTGTGAATCAGGGACGTGCCTTGGGTGAGGAGGAGCGTCATGATCATTACCAGATTGCCAAAGGTGTCTCCCGGACTGAGGGACCCTTTCGCAGATTTAGAAGCAAAAATGTGTGCGATTATCCCGCTCACTGCTCCGGATAGGATTAATGCAATCCAGGTGGCGCTATCGTAAGCTGCAAAAAGTCCAAAGCTCAGGCCTCCCGACTCCTCAATGTCCGCGCATGAGATGAAGTGCATCGAGTTTCGAGGATTCGACATGAAAACGTAGCTACTCGCCTCCAGCCCATCCTCAAGCTCAACTGTAGGCGTCAGGAAGCGGAGTATGAAGGATGGGAAGGGTTGACGATCCGTTTGGAATGCAGAATTTGGGAAAAGTATATCAAGTAGTACAAGTTGAAGGGCGACACTCTTGTCAAAATCTTGTTTCAGGTTGGGCAGCTCATTAAATCTGATTATGGCCTGCGCTGGTTGTTGTCCAATAATTCCCCAATTCGTAGTAGTATTGTTGTGCTCATTATGCTGAATACGTTGAAGATCTCTCAATTTCCAGTTGTACGGCTCAAATAATTGTTGTCCAATTGATGGCAGCCAACTTCTCGATGATCTGTACTTGTCACCGATAATTCTAAAATCATTATTAGTCCAATCCCTACAGGGCATTTGGGAGGCGAGCTCTGTTTCGAGTTCAAAGTGTGGATATACATATGTCTTATTTACAGTATGCACGCTGCGGTTTGCTGAAGAAGAAGGATTGGGCGAATTCAAAACAAAAAGTAGTTTGGTTGGAGATGTGTAAGACAAAGGCCATTTCCGTATATTTATATCTAGGTTAGAGTTTGAGAACCGGGATTGTTGCCACAATAGGTCAATGAGTAGAATGAAATTATGTTGCAATCGGCACCCGCCGTCCAGCATTGACGAAGCCTTTCCGTAATCTTGAAGCGAGTGAAGGGAGGCTTGAAGGATTTGTATTTGGAAATGGCTCCTCCGTGGGTAGCGACGGTTATGCCAAGCAGGGTTCCAAATTGTTGATTCGTGAATCGGAATGAAAAACCAGGGTGGGAAGGGTCGATAAATGACATTACTCAGAACTTCTAGATCCCACCTTCGGTCGCATACTTTTGGCGGTATGAATACCTGTGCAGAACAAACCTGGCGGGGTGGCGGGTCGGCGGGAAATGAAACCGTGCTGTTTACTTCGAAATACCCAAAATCGATTTCGAGTCCACTAACACTGTTTGAGAGACAGACAATTGGCGTGGGAGAATAGTAATAATATCCTTTAATGTACTTGGCCACGGTAAGAATGACTGGGAAATCCAGTGGTTCGACTTCAAAATTGAAATTCGGATCGTCCTCCACCTTCTTCTCAAAATCCTGGAGAAAAAAATAAAAGTTTGTTTGGAAGGAAGTATCTTAATTCGATTCGATCTCTATAAAATAACGAGTGAGAAGAGAGAAGGTCTTACATATTTTTCACGTCGGCCCATTCCCTTGATGGTAAAAAGAATTAGCTGTACAGTGCATTCCTTAAAAATCTCTAAAGGCTTCTGGATTTCCAAGAGATTTTTGGGCACCGGAATATTTATGACAACTGGGATTTCGCTGAGAAAAAGGGAAAGTGAAATATAGATTGCCAAATTCGTGATAATTACCGGCGTAAATTTTGCTGCCACAAGGCTCAAATTATAGCAAAAAGTGTTAGTGTTGGTTTACTGAGGCTTTAGTAGTTGTTGTTTTAACAAGAATGCAGTTGGATATAAAAGTACGAGAAATGTCTAGAGTGGGACAGATCGACCCGTTGAAAAGAAATAGCTCAAACGGGAAAATATTTGTGTCGGCTTTAAATGTAAACGCAGAACAAAAATGATGTAATGTGGTACGGTTTCCTAGTTTAGCTTTTAAGTCACCGAAGTTTAGTTTGTCTTAGGCTAGGCTCAATATATGGACAGAATAGTAAATTTTTCCACGACGAATAAGCATGTAGGTATTTTGTGGGGAATCCCGAAATCCGAAAATCAATTATTTTCAATTTATTTATTTTTCCAAACTAGGAAGGTTTTTGTCTTTCACTGTGTTGGCCAAGTAAGGAGGTTTTGGCGAAAAGGATTGGTTCTGACTATATCCCTCGTGGCGAGCTGGTGAATAGGTATATTAGGTACTACTGAAAACATATTGTTCAGTTTGTAGAAGATACTGGAACACAAGCTAATTAACTAACGGAGTTCTTCGGAGTAATAGATATATTATATTGGATCAATAAGAGCGAGTCGAACCAAAAATTGCTGATTTTAACCTACGATTAGTTTTGAAAGAACATTTTCATTAGACAAGTAGTTTTTATCTGTTGATTATATTAAGCAAAATGGGTTTGGCACGAGCACGTGGTACTTAGGTATTAGTAAAAAGATTTACTGTTTAGTTTACATATGAAACTAGAACATAATCAAATTAACTAATGGACTATGGACTATATCTTTTACAAACTGAACAATAATCTTACTAATGATGCCTATTTAGCAGCTTTCTCGAGCCAGCAATCCTCTTTGCTAGCACCTTCTTACTTACAAGGGAAGGAAGTCGGTAGCAACATCGATATCGATATATTGATAAAATGTACCGATTCCTACGCAATTGGACCCGAGAATTTTGAATATGACCGCGTTGGTCCCAAACGCTTAAGTCCTACCCCTCCATGGAGGGTATTATAGAGTACTACCCTTCCATATACAAATACAATATATATATTGGGAAAGTTGAGCAAACATATTTTACGGTCCATATTTGTAGAGCTCAAACAATCATGCGTTTTGCAATTTGAAATATGTCAAAATTTATTACTAAGTATTTTTTCAACTGGCAATGGATTAAATAAGACACTATTCCTGCAAAGCGGTATTGCACTTTGACATACTTTAAATTGCAAAATCGCATAATTTTTTATGCTCTACAAATCTGGACCATAAAATATTTTTGCACAATTTTCTGTAAATATAATATATGGTAGGGTATTATTATGATACCCTCCATGGAGGGGTTGGAGGTGAGCGTTTGGGTCAAATATGGTCATATTCAAAATCCTCGTGTCACATTACGCACGACTCGGTAATTTTTATTAATATATCATTTATTTAAAAATATTGTTCAGTGTGGAAGTAAGTGCAAACAACAAATTAACTAACGGGTTTCCCGACATTTGCTCAACAAGCAAGCGTGACCGGTCATTTGCCCCATGGACAGTTATTATCCCTGTTCGCCATAGGAATTTAGTTTTTCCTGACGAATCCTTTTGCCACTTCTACATGATCACCCCATTTACAACCAAGCGTAAACACCAAAGGCCTCTGGAGTTGCAAGAGATTTGTCGGATGTGGGATTTCTATACCAACTGCGGAATAAAAGAGAAAAAAGTGAAATGTAGACTACCAAATTCATGATTAGTGGCAAAGAGGTTTTGCTTCCGCGATGTATAAATTACGGGAACGTGATTTCAATATTGCAGTCTAAGAAATTATAGTTTGATGAAATTGTTGCAAAAAGGTAAAGATCAACTCAGAAACGAAGGAAATTCAAAAATACTATGTGGAATAATCGAATAATATGGTACGAACTTCCCTTTTTTGACTATGTATATGATGGCCGAAATGGACAAGTGTATTAGCAATACTCAATATGAACAGAATGAAAACCCTTCCCACAAAGAATGAAGGGATTTATTTATTGGGAATCCCCAAAGACAAAAATCAATTATTAGTTTAGTTAGTCCTAAAAGTTGTTTTTCCTACAGGAGGTATATGTTTGCTGACCAAAGAGTAAGAGCAATATTGAAGATGTTAGCAAAAGGGGTTGGCATGTACGAGCTGGTAACACAGTATTGGTAAAAATAAAAGTATTATTGTTCAGTTTGTAATAAAAGATAGAGGAACAAAGACAAATTAACTGATGCGCTTCTCCGTATTGGATATTATAGGGGATCAATAAGAGCTACTTTCTAAAGCAACAAGACTCGTCAAAGAATATAGGTACGAATCCATTTTATATGCAAACCACTTTTAAATAACCACATCGAGATCTCCGATGACGACTCTCCCTCAGAACTCAGAAGTTTGAACGAAATAAGTCTTTTATTTGGGTAAAATCAAGTTCGGTTTAGATTAATATCTGTATGAAGACGTTTGCTCCGCTAGGCATCCGCCCACAAAGTTGCACGTCAAGTATTAGTGAAGCTGTTGGAAAATCCAAAAGTTCATAGTCGGAAAGTTTTTACCCAGGATGATTTAGGTACACATTCCAGGTTCAGTTAGCACTTGACGGGTTTCCCGTGTAAACAAGTGATACCTATTCACCCAATATGGGGAAAACCCATTAGTTAATTTGCTATTTCCACTCAATCTTACGAACTCTGAAACAAAATAATAATATTTTACTTTTATACCTACATATTCACCGGCTCTAGGCATTAAATTACTATTACTTTTTAGTTGGCCATCGAAGCCCATCCACCTAATTTAAAAAAAACAACTTAGAATTAACTTGTTTATGTTCTACTTTCTTACAAACTATGAGCAATATTTTTCGTTAATATCTATAATCATCAGCAGCTTGTGCCTGTCCTTATTTGCTACAAACTTTTTGGGCCAACCTAGAATATATTATTATTATGCCTGATTAAAAACAACTTTTAAAACTAATTAAAAATTATTGTTTTTTGGACTCTCTACCGGTTCCCAATAAAGTGCAAACGTAGGCAGAAAAGCTTTCTCTATTCCGTCCATGTTGAGTCTAGGTAAGCTTGTTTCTGTCTCTCAAATTAAACTCAACAACGAGAACATTTTGTCACGTATTTTCTGCTCCTCTATACGTTGATCTGAACCTTTTTGCAACAATATCATTCCACAAATAATTATTGAATCATCTGAAAATAATTTTATTTCTCTGTATTTTGAACCTAGTTGTTGCAAAAGTTTTGCCGGTAATCATCATGTCTTTGGCAACCCACATTTCACTTTTCCTATTATTCAGTAAAATTACACTTGGCATAGAAATTCCGAAGCCAAAAAACCTCCTGGAACTAAAGAAACCACTAGAGGCTTTCAAAGGATGCACTGTGCAGCTAATTGTGTTTACAGCCATACCCACGGAGACGCTAAAGGAGGAGGAGGAGCGAGACGATTGGAGGAATCGAAATAGTGAGGAGGAGCGAGACGATTGGAGGGGTCGGGATAGTGAGGAGGAGCGAGACGATTGGAGGGGTCGGGATAGTGAGGAGGAGCGAGAGGATTGGAGAGGTCGGGATAGTGAGGAGGAGGATCGCCGGGAGGGGGAAGGGGAGGGGGGAGACAGCCACAACAAGAGAGCAAGGAGAGTAAAGAGGTTAGGATTTCACGTAAGATCTAATCCCGAGCCCGAATTATATTTTTAATAAATATTTTGATGTAAGACATTGTCGATAGTGGCGGGTCGTAGGATTGAGCTTAGCAGAAGAACTGTTTTTCCTGCAGTTGTGGACGATTGACGCTGACCCAAATTACAACTTTGAAGTCGAGCCTCTGGATTTCCCTGTCGTTCTTTCCGTAGCCAAGTACAAATCTGCTATTGATTGGCTTGAGAAGACCCCAATCCGCTGTGGTTTACCGAGCGGTGATGTACTATCTTTGAAGATTGAGGATAACAGCAAGATTTCGTTTCCCCGGGACCCGCCACCCCGCCAGGTTTGCTCTGCACAGGTATTCATACCACCAACATTTTGCGTCGACAGGTGGGGTCTGCACATTGAATCTGAATATCAACTCACACAGTATGACAATTATAATCCCTTCCCACGCTGGTTTTTCACTCCGTATCACGAATCCTCAATTTGGGCCGACAACTGAACGTTGCATCTGAATATCATCTCACAAAGCATGATAATTATAATCCCTTCCCACGCTGGTTTTTCACTCCGTATCACGAATCCTCAATTTGGGCCGACAACAGGCATCATAATATGGGATACACAAGGAGGAATTTTCACTTCCAAATTCAAATCATTCCTGCCTCCCTTCACTCACGTGATGCACGCGGAAGGATTGTGCGACACAAAAACTTGAGGTACGTCGTCGAACTGGATTTCATTCTGTTGATAGACCTGGCATGGCGGCAATCATGGTCACTTTCCCCTGATCCAACGACACGGAAAATCCACTCCTCCCTCCTCACACCCCCAACCAAGATACTTTTCGTTTTGGACCCGCCTTCTGAAAACGGCGGCGTGCATGTTGCAAACAAGACATATGCCTACCCGCACTTTGAAATTGAAGTAACTCTCGCCTCCCATATTCTCTCCTGTCCGAACTGGACCAACCAGGAAATTCTACACGGGATTGTTCATTCCATGACTTGTCGATTGCCTTCGTTTACCAAAAAGTATTTTGAGCCGTCCTCCACGAAATTGGCAGACTTTCAACAAGGTGATCATCGTGATCAGCTTGGGCATCATGCTACTTGGAATTGGGCACTCTTTGGACCCCATGATGAAGGAACCCAATCCGTAATCAGGTTTAAGGAGCTTCCCTACCTGAGGGAAGAAGGCTTTGACAGGGATTTCGCCCTTCAACTTGTACTCCTTGACTCCCTCTTCCCAAATTCCAGCTTCAGACTAAATTATCAACCGGCCCCTGACTCCATCATCCGATACTTGATGGCAACCGTTAAGCTTGATGATGATCTAACTGCCAGTAGCTACGTTTTCATTCCAAATCCTCGAAACTCGATGCACTTCATCTCCTGTGCTGACGTTGAGGAGACTGGGGCCCTCAGCTTTGGACTGTTTGCGGCTTACGATGGCCTCACCTGGACATTCTTAATCCTGTCTGGAGCTGCGAGCGGGATAGTCGCACACATTTTCGCGTGCAAAGCTGCCAATCGGTCCCTCGGTCCCGGAGACACCTTTGGCAACCTGGCAATGATCATGACACTCCTCCTCACCCAAGGCACCAACCTGATTAACAAATGCAAGCTGCTCTGCGGAGCTTGGATACTCGTCATGATCCTGTTGAAGGAGCTCTACGAAGGGAAAACGATCCAGGAGATGACCGCTCCTCTCCCAAAGTCCAAAATGGAAACCTTTGCGGATTTGACTAAGCACGAGATTAGCATATTCTCAGATAGGATTCAAAGTTCGGAGGGACCTCTCGGGAGCATGACGGAGGCAATTCTGGGTTGGGACTTGTTTCGAAACGTCAAGTCCGAAAACCTCCCGTTGGAGTCGATAATGACGGAGCTGGACGCCTTTCTCAAAATGGACAATCATGGGAAATTTGAGCCAGCCATGGCTTCTAAACTCCTCCAGTCTGTGTATCGACCTGGGGGAGTGGAGGAACAGAAACGGATGTCCAAGGACGGCTATTACTCAAACGTCATTTCAAAATGCAAAAAGAATGCGTATGCAAATGTGCATCACAAAATAATGGATATGAGTCGCGATTTGGTGAAAACGGGGATTCCGGAGGAGAAGATAGCTGTGAGCAGAGAAGGATTTGGGAGCTCATTTCGAAATTTTCATTTCCAGAATGTGCCCCTCCCAACGTCCACCTTTCTCACGAGGTGGCAGTCCCTGGCTCAATCTGGAATGATAAACTTGTGGGAGGGTTGGTTGGACCGGGTAGCCGCATGGAACGGTACGGTTAGTAGTGCAGCTTCTAGCAATCAAGCCTCCATCCCCAGAAAGCTCTCCTTGAGAGATAACATCGTCGTCGCGTTTTACATGCTCCTGTCTCTCCTCCTTGGCTGCATTGTCGTATTTCTGCTTGAAATCCGAAAGGGGTTGACACTGGTATTTCAAACTGCGGTCATGATTCTTGAGGAAGGAGACTACACAAAAGAGATTGTGGTTCGCAAAAAGGTAATGTAATATCCCCCGGAGAACCCGTTGTTGTGGAGCAGGGACGCCAAGGTTTATTATTAATTCAACACCTACACTCAAAAATCAAAATGTTAGAAAATGTGTGGCGTTGAATGATCTGAGGGAATTTGTCTAAATAATAGTAATTATAATGCAGGATTGCACATCACTCGATTCACACATTTTAAAATCATCCCCATGTCCCTATCCATTTAATATATATTATACGATGAAGTGCAGATACTATGTGTTATGAGAATAAGAATTATCAATAAAATTAATGATTAATTAATGTTTGATTTTCCACTTTTCTTTGGCAAAAGTCGGCATTTTTTCTACTGTCGAATTGAACTGCTCTATTATTAACAAAGTAGTCTCAAAGTTTTGAAACCATAATCTCATTTCATTTCAAAGTATCCCTGACTGAATCCTCCCACGTGGTAACATTCAGGGGTTTCATGGATGATTTTCATGTTGATCCCTGATTCTGCTGTTTCCTAAAGAATATTTATTTATTTGTTTTTTACATCATCGAAGCAAGAAACTCGACATTGCATTTGCAAGGTGCCGAGGTCTGTCTACATTCAATCAGATTGTGCTTCGTAAAACTGTATTCCAACCGGCACCTCCTATATATTAATCCAATATCGGAGGAAAACCGATTTGCTAATTGGTTTTGTTTCTAATATCTTAATACAATCCGAATAATATTTTTTTTATACTAATACCTACCTATCTATATTCCCCAATTCGAGCAAATCCATTTTTACGGTCACATTTTTATTTGACGAGACGAACTATTTCATTCTTATTTCTAAATAAAAGAAAACTTTTAAAACTAAGTAATTAATTATTTAAAGAGATTATTGATTTTTTGGCTTTTCCTAATTGAACTTTGCATGCTGCGCTTTTGAGCACAAAAATTAGCACAGAAAATTCTTTCTATTGTGCTATAGTGTGTTTGACTATTATATAGGGATGCTTGACAGTTATATTGGGGTGTTTGACAGTTATATTGAGGTGATTGACTGCTATATTGAGGTGTTTGACTGTTATATAGGATTGGGGTTATACCTATAATAGGGCATTACCTATATAATTATGTCACACCCTGTACCTATAATTGGGGGAGGGTGCGAATGGCGGTCAACACTACAATCAACAGTCAAACACCACATTACACGCGAACTTATTGCGTATTGCGTGGGTATTGCTGATTTGTACTTGAAAATGGTTCCTCCTGGGGAAGCGGTTGTTGTGCCAAGGGTTGCGCTCAGCGGGGGATTCGTGATACGGAGTGAAAAACCACTGTGGAATGGGTTGATAACGCGAGTCGGGCTCGGGGTCGGGGACAAGCTCAATCTTCAGATCCCACGCTTGGTCACAAACTATTGGCGGTATGAATACCTGTACAGAGCAAACCTGCCGAGGTGGCGGGCGGTGTCGGCGGGAAATGAAACCTTGCTGCTCTCCTTTAACCTACCGAAAGGGAATTTACCAACAACACTTTTTGAGAGACAGCGAATTGCGGTTGAGTGAGAAATAGTACGCCAGCCTTTAATGTATTCGGCCACTGTGAGAATAACAGGGAAATCCAGAGGCTCGACTTCAAAATTGAAATTCGGATCGTCCTCGATCTCCTCATCCAC
>JAANSN010005472.1:0-12375 GCA_036850665.1 Dicranocentrus wangi
CAAAGTGCAAACTATAATATGTGAGTCTACGCGGAACCGGCTCTAGGAAAAATATACATTGGCGGAGGGAGACTAAGAAAGCCATACTCGTCCATCTTTCACTTAAGTTAAAATCGACAATATCCTGATCACAGTGATCACACAACTCTTGGGACTCTGAGAACGTTGGAAAAATGATAATATATATTTATATGGCACCCATACAATTTTGTCTGGATAGGCGAAGCATTTCTTGGAGTTTATAGTGGATGACGACGACGGAGTCAGAGGAAAACCAGCATCTTCCGGAGGAACACCGCCGGACAGTTATCAGTATCATGAGGAGTTCATATATCTTCTGGAATTCACTTTACCTTCCATTTTCCCTTTCGTATTCTCCCATCCGTGCACATATCTTATTGCGTTACAAGTGACTTATCCGACCGAATAAGGTTTGTAGAAAAAGTAAAAGAAAAAGTGTACAAGTTATATCCCAAGTTTCTTTTCACTTGACAAAAAAGGTCTTCGAGAGGGATTCCTCTATATCTCTTCTTTCTTTCTTCCTCCCATAGATATTACATATATCTTTTTCCTTTTTCCCATGTTTATTGACACTTTGGGACCCTATTGTACATGCTCGTGTGCGTGAAATGTGAATGTATCTACAGCCACGATTTATACTTGAGTTTATAGCAAAAGGTGAACATCATTCCGGCTTAGCTTGTGACTTGGAGTGGATATGTATCTAGTTGGTTCGTTCGTTCCTTGGAAAATTCATTCTGTCGTGTAAAGATGTAAAAAGGCTTCTCATGTTTTCGTCATTTCAGGTAAATGATAGGAGGGAGAAACAGGAGGAAATTTACTCTACATTTTTTCATCTCTTTTATAAAAAAGAAGGGAAAACTAAGTCTGACATGAATGAAGTCGAAGTCATCAAGGGAGAAAAAGTAAAGGAAGGAGACTTGACGAGGAAAACTTTTTAAGGAAATACCTTGTTCAACGAGAGTTCATTATTTCTGGACGTTTTCTGTCCTTGCGAGTTTTTAGCCTGACGTATTAAAAGCGTAAACGGGCCTTGGCTCAAATTGTATTTGAAACAATAATAGAGCAGGGCTTAGGATATCAAGTCCAAAAGCGCAATAGCCCTATAACTTTCTTTTACCATTCATTTTTTTCCAGCCATCTTCGCCATATTATAGCGAGGAGACATGATATTATAACAGTCAACAGTAATCATATCCATTGAAAAAATGAGGAGAAATTGTGTCTTTTAACCTAGCGCACCTTCCTCTTGCCTGCACCTTAATGGGTTCCCACTCCCCCTGCAAATGACATCAGCTCACAGGAGGCATAATGCACTGAATGTTACAAACGGTACATTGCTACCCTGTGTTTTATCATTACTGCAACAATATAAAACCCAGACAGAACCCACTTTAATGGAGATATCCAGAGTGTAAAAACCATTTTTTGCGCGCTTTTTACATAAACTCCACTTTCGTCCGACTTGAATACACAATAAAAAAAGCTGGTACCAGGATAAGCAAAGAAGCAAAATGTCTTCCCCTCCCACATTCACTGCGGTTGTAGTAACGATTCATAAGATTAAATATGTGCGTGCATGTTTCTTCATTTTTTTGAGGGTTATTGTCCCATACATTTTAGATTTTTTCCTCATATATTTCAAAAACATGCGTGTTCACTTCTCTACCCAAGGCACAATCGTACACAAACATTGACTATATATGTGTTGGTCCACTAGTATTTTTATGGCTGAGGTAATAGGTGCTATATGAATATGATGTCTATGAAGATTATTATGGAATACTACTGCACTGTCTGCTTTCACTACACAATGAATGACTCAATGCTAAATATTGCAGGGAATGTAACGTTTTTCCACATTTACGCACATGGCATTGCTCGCACGCACTCCAAAAACTTGAGACTAATATAATATGCGATGCACATCGTAAACACACACACGCATTAATAAGTTGCGACGCCATTCCCAATGCCGCCGCTAGCACTAGCATATATACAATCCCAATCGTAAGTTACGTGATCGTGTCGTAAGTATAAATTCTACAAACGTGCATTCAATATTTTTACCGTGGAGGTACTCAACTCCTTAGTGAATAAACCCGGTGGTTTTATTATACCTCTGTGGGTCCCCGTCCGTATTGCGAATATGGCAACTTTCACGGCTCGGGAGAATGGAGGAGATAACCAGGAAATATATATGTTGTCTGTGTCTGTCTGTGTACGTACGTACACGCACGCCATAAGTATCAGACACTCACCCTCCATGAATACAGACTTAAGGTTCGTTTCGACAGTGAAAACCAACATCGTCATCATCATCATCATCGGGATCATATAGCGGTGACATTACATATTACATCCACATCACATCACATATTGTATCACGCGTCACATACTTTCAATGTCAACCGAGTGTAATAACTGACAGACACGTTTTATCCTTTTTTTTCTCTTTCTGTCCACAGGAGTAATAGCTACTTTTCTGTGTGAGGAGAAAGCGAGAACAGGAAGGAAAAGGAGGACTATTACACACTTGCCGGTTTAATGCAATGTAGGAATGTGTATGGCATATCATAAGTGATATGATTTGATGATCAGGATGGAAGTGAACTGGAGTGTAAACATGAAGGGGGCACTATCATCACGATATCACGATGATGAGAGAAAAAGTATGACGTGGTTGTGATAGAAAAACTATACATTTTGAAGAAGGGAAGACAAAAGTGAACTGGAGTGTAAACATGAAGGGGGCACTATCATCACGATATCACGATGATGAGAGAAAAAGTATGACGTGGTTGTGATAGAAAAACTATACATTTTGAAGAAGGGAAGACGCTAACTAACTTCCCCTTCCGACAAAATCATAATATGCGACATGCGAATACAAGCAGGGCAATTGCAGAAATGAAATCTAAAACAATGCAAGAATCATGAAAACTTTTGGGATGTTAGTTTTATATTTTGTGGGATCACCATTCAATCCATTTTCGGGGAAATACTTTTGGAAAAAGTTTCTCTCGCGTAAGTAACCAGAAACAGAAACGGGGAGTATATATATCTGAGACAATTGCAGAAATGAAATCTAAAACAATGCAAGAATCATGAAAACTTTTGGGATATTAGTTTTATATTTTGTGGGATCACCATTCAATCCATTTTCGGGGAAATACTTTTGGAAAAAGTTTCTCTCGCGTAAGTAACCAGAAACAGAAACGGGGAGTATATATATACATATATATCTGAGAAATTCCTGAAACAAAAAAAAGTGGGAAGTGTTTGGTCATAGAAAAGGATTGAAGGTATGTAATAGTTCCAGAAGGAATGTCAAAATCGTATGTTTTACACCGTCTGATATGTAGATATGAAAGCAAGGAATTCTCGGTTGGACCTCGTCACGTGCAATCCCGAATATCCACCCTATGAATATAATGAATGTGAAATAGCTTATGTAAATGTTGAGATCCTTGTTCCGTCATGGGGTTTGCGTTTGTTGATGGTTAGCTCAATAGGAGGAAAAACAGCAAAATATACCAATAACCAAATATTTTTCTCTCTCTCTCTCTCTATTTACTCGTATCCCTATTCGAAGATTCACCCGAGGGGGAAAAAGTTGAAATGGAAAGGAGAGGTAAGCAAGAAGGAGGATTTTGATCCAGACATTTGTGACTTGTGACGACTTGCAGAATAAAGGATTGCGCTGTATTGGGAAAAAAGTGAATGTACCGTCATCTCGTTATCTCCCCACAGAAGTTCCATAAGGACTTTGTATACATAGAAAATTGTCGATGATCCTAAGGACAAACAATATATATCCATCCATATACTACCTTTCACGGCCATATACCCACTCTTCCCTTCTCCGACCGACTGTAAGTAACGTGAATAAAAAAGTAAGAGAATCTGGTAGGCTAATAAGTATGTATAGCGAGGGAGCAGATCCTGTAGGAAAACCGCACTTCTCTCTACTATTATTTGTTCCCTTTTGACAAACCCTTTAAAAGGTATATGGTTATGTCCATAGCCGATGAAACCCTTTTTCCTTGTATCCTGTATCATCCCAGACGGAAAGAAAACAAACTCCACTCCTGACGTAAGGAGAAGAATGAGGAGGTTGGTTGGCTCGCGGTTGGATGGATGGATGGATTTACAAAGATCAATTCTCTGCTCTCTCTCTCTCTCATATTTATAAACGTTTTTTCCGTGCACACTTCAAGGCGGAAGCAAAGTCGGAAAACCCCTCAGATTTAAGGAAGGATTTGGTGAAGCTATATCGACTATGTATGAACAGGCAGAGGCGGACGTACGGATAAGAAATGAGATTTTTTTAAAAAAAAGCCAAACAAAAAAATTGCCTGTGGGTAAAAGCACTCCCAGAGAAAATGTAGTAGTAGGCGAAATGTACCGCAAAAAAATTGTTGTGTAGAAAGCTTTTCCTCCACAAAAACATTATGTATTAATTAATCTCAGCTTTGCTTCAGCCTTATTCATTATATGTACTCTCTGCAATTCTATCCCCATTAAAGTTTCTGACCTTTCAGCGACTTTTTTTTATCGCTAATCCCAGCCCATTTAATACGCATTTTCCTTCAAACACCGTGTGGGACGTAGAGACTCCATTATAAACCCCAGCAGTGTACACACTGCATTATAGTTGATAGTGATGCGTTGCGAGATCACACGATAATTGCAAGGGAGCATTGGTGTAGAACACGTGGAGTGAAACATGATACAAATAAAATAAATTACATGCATGTATTCGAGTAACCTCCCAAAATATAAAGTTTTCCCTGGGTTTTAAGCAAGGTAATACATCTTCTTCCTTCCGTCGTGCCGTCACCGCCTCACTCTATATCTATTAGTATTACGAGAGAGGAGAAGTGAAAGGGTGAGTGAAACATGATTCCATTGGATATACAGTAGCATCTCGTGTGCTTGTATAATGTGTACACAAAAAGCATTTTTTTCCTTGAAAAGGGAAAATCAAGATTCATAGCTGAAAGAGACCAAGTTGGCTTGGAGCTCCAGCTCCTCCTTGCTAACTACTAAAACATGAAATCATTACATCATACAATGAGCCCCACCACCACTACTTTTACCATCTAATGCCTACACATGCATAATGTCTGCATGGTATGGCACTCTAATAACATTAGCGTATTACTTGAGAGCCACTCTACACATTCCTCCAACAAGATATAATGGAGACGAGAAGAATAATGTGTGTCTTCTCGTATAACCAGATTCTATTTAGCTTGTTATCCTATTCCGATTCCCAGAGACAAGCATCTCTCTTCTCCTTCACCCAATTCATCAAGTTTTGTCACCAGACATGAATTCGCTTACACTCCTTACAACCAACACGTATTTTCTCTACATTCATGTCGTGATGTGAGGATATTGTGGTAAAAGCTTTATACAATAGCATTACTACACCACTTGAGGGAAAAAATTGTCATCCCGTATATCTCTCTCTTCCCATAGAAGCATTTTTTTGGTTAGCCCATACACAAAAAAGGAGCAGCTTGTTATTCCGCAGTGACTCTGGAAATTACTGAAAGTGTGTCTCCACATCAATTTATGTCGTCACTTTCCCTGACAAGGAAAAAAAATGAGTAAAAGACCCTTTAATATTACACCATGGTCTTATATCCGACTATAAAAATATAAAAAAAAACTATATCAACTTGTTTCTCAGAATGGAAAGATTTGGGTAATGCATTCATTCCATATACGTTTCCCTTTTTTATTTAAGTCAGCGCCAATAATTTTTGCAAAAGTAAGCTGAAACTCGAACTTTTAGAAAGCTTTTTCCTTTGCTTCTCTATCTACCTACTCAGATCCTTGCACTCCTTTCCATTGTCTACTTTCTCTTTCGGAGAAGAAGAAAAAAACTTTTTTTTCTTGTATAATGTATGGACGCAGGGAGAAAACTATAAAAATACCCATTTTGCCATTTTATACATGTCCAGCAACCCCGACATCTCGTCTCCTTCCCTTTTACCAAGGATATGTAACCAACTTCAATATCGTTCTATCCGAAAGCATTTTTTGTTGAATGAAGTTGCCCGGTTGGTGGTACAGTAGTAGTTGATGATATGATAATACAATGTTATATAAGCGAATATATATATATAGTCCACATTTTTTTCGTAGGTAGCCTCCCCAGCACTAGTGTACATTTTCAGTGCATGCCTCTGTTGTGTTATTGCCTGTGTGAAGATGCAATTTCGACTTGTTATTAAGGAGAACAGCAAGAGTGCCAAAAGTCCCATGAAATACACACGCCACAGCGAGAGACACGATGAGATAAGGTTTTTCTTCTTCTGTAGCTCAGCTCAGGGGTAGTACTGCTGCTATCGTGTTGTATATATTATATTGTGCATAGATATATTTATGGTCTCTTCTCAGGCTAGAAGTAAAAAAGCATACAAAAGGCATTAAGAATAAGAAAAATGTTTGTTGGCTGTAATAATGTAACAACTAAACTGACGACGACGGCAGTCAAGCCTTCCCGTAGTGGCGGCAGACGAGACGAACGAGAAATGAAAAAATGGATAGCGCATAGCGTAATAGGCGGTGGCGGTGGTCGAAACCTGCCAACTTCTACATGGAGATTTCTTTTTTTCGGCTTTTCCCCCGAATTGCTATCCACTATCCAGCAGCCCAGTTTAATCTCAAGTCGAGCAAACAATGGCGGAAAAAGCATTAGAGGATTGAAAGAAGAGGAGAAAAATGAGGGAGGAAAGTCATGGAAAAAAACTACAGTATTTTTTTCTGGAAAGGCGTGAAGAATCTGTCTGGCGGCATCATAGATATATGGATGTGTCGCTGTTTAATACCTATTTACCCTATTTAGCATTCTTGTCGCTTATCCGGTAATGTTGTTTGGTGTCTGCATTGCGTTAGTTTGGAATTGTGTATGTATTGTTGAAAACTGGAAGTTATTGGATGCAGAGTAAATATTTATTGTTCGTTTTGTACACAAGGGCAGCGAGGAATCCATGAATTGAATATGGTTTTTTATAGAGAAAATGGATCCCATTGACGCTGAGCGGCGGGGTGGCGCTTAAGTGGAAAATTATTGTTTGAGCGTGTATGCAAATTGGGAGTTGAGGAAAAAGTAGGTCGTCGTAGTCATAATCAACAGTGAAGTATAGTTGGGATTGTATTGTATTGTTTGATGAAAAAAGCGAAAGTTTGTAAATTAGCTTTGGCAAGCATAAAGTATACAAACAACTGGAAATTGCTTGTATAAGTTGTATACATTGCGAAAGTTATTGTGTTATAAAGAATGAAAGGATTTATTCGCTTCAACTAATTTGCTACAGGAAAGTTGGAAACAACGTCGGCCAATGATGAGGACTGTTCCAACTGCGTTGGTTTTTGTAGCTTGTGTCATCGCACATGTCATGGTTAGATCAACCAGCAAAGTTTTCGAGTTTTACAAATATTTGTTTAGTTTATTATGGTAATGTGTAGTAGGCAGTGTACGTGTATTTTATATTTCAGGGACTCGCAATATTGCAAAACATGAAAATCAAGGGCAATTCTATTGATGACGAGATTGAGCAGGAAATGAGAGAAATTCGGAGAGATTTGTTATTAGCCACAACGTCGAAAAGGACGTCAGATCTTCGAACAGAGCCAGTCTCAGAAGGTAGTCCAAAGACGGAGTGGCATGCTTACTACACACCTTCACCTGAGCTAGAGACACAGGGAGCGAGATCTTCGGCAGTTAGTGCTGCCAGCACGATTCCAGACAGTGCGGTCGAGTCCACAAATACGGTAACAGAAACGGACGACGGAGGTGGAAGCAGCGAAATTCATCCATTGTCTGTGACTTTCGATGAGCGATCGAGCAGTTCGTCGGCGAAATCGTATAATTAGTTTTCTTTTGTTAATGACTTCTACGTTTCATTTACATAATCCTATCTTTATAAATATTAATTAGTTTGTACAACCTGGTTTTTTGGAAGAAAAGTCGCGTTTTGAAATTGAAAAAAACCATTTTTGTGGAAATACAAACATAAAATCATAAGAGTTAGCACGTCACGTCGCGTCGGTTCCTTAAATTGCTAATATCGAGGTGTAATCAATTGTACATTTTTTTTCTTTTGGCTTAGCCCCTGAAAGTGTCCATGATGTAGAAACACCTTTAGATTTAGTCCCCACGAATTCCAATTCTCGTCTCAGCAGGAGCAGGGCTCCCAATATTTTGAATACATTTAAGCCGACAGTTTCCACACACTCCTTCAGTCCCAGCAAATCTCCAGTCGAGTCTCACAAAGTGACTTTGTGATCAAAGGAAAAACTGGAGAAACTACAATATCCGCCCAGTTACCCAATTCTTACCTCCCGTCTTCGCTCCCTTTTTCGGAACCGTCATGAGCTTTGTTTACGAGCAGTATGCCGTGATTAGGGCCAACTACAAGCTATATCTGCTTTATGAGCCATTAACACACTGGATGTGGCTTATGACTCGAGAAGAACAAGAATTTTCGATAGTGGCATTAAACAACTTGCACGACATCCTGGAAACTTCGTCCGTGCTTGGCATTTTATGCTCTTTCCTCTATAATGAACTTTACGTTTGAGATGTACCTCATCACGAGTCATTTTGTCAAGATCTTGCAACCAAGATATCACTTTCTACTAGGGACAAAACTCGGCGAACAACCAACATTTAGCTGGCACACGACATCCTGGAAACTTCGTCCGTGCTTGGCATTTTATGCTCTTTCCTCTATAATGAACTTTACGTTTCGTTTGAGATGTACCTCATCACGAGTCATTTTGTCAAGATCTTGCAACCAAGATATCACTTTCTACTAGGGGCAAAACTCGGCGAACAACCAACTTTTAGCTGGCTACTGAAGATTACTTTAACACGATACCAAAAAAGCCATTGGTGGTGGTGGGAGTAGATAGAGCAATTGTAATATGGCAAAGGTCATCAAAATGAGTAATGGAACTGAAGATTACTTTAACACGATATCAAAAAAGCCATTGGTGGTGGTGGGAGTAGATAGAGCAATTGTAATATGGCAAAGGTCATCAAAATGAGTAATGGGACTGCGCGGAACAACAGGAGTAGATGTTAACGGTGTTGTAGCCAACTACACAAATATCAACTTGATTCTCTTGCCACAATGGATTATTTATAGGACATCAACAATAGAATTAGATTAGGTGATCCCACTTTCATTCAACAGTCTACACAGCACAGGTATGGAGTGTCCCTATGCAGGTCTGTCTGCCCATGGGACATGAAATCCTAAAAACCATTTTTAGTCAGACTCTCAACCGTCGACATCTCTATCCGAGAAAAATTACGACCAAGCTGCTAATTCGATGGACTATTTTACCAAACAATTTCGAGTTACCTAACTTAACAGCCGCTTAGTTTTAATCCTAAATACAAATACCTATTAAACAATAGAATTAGATTAGGTGATCCCACTTTCATTCAACAGTCTACACAGCACAGGTATGGAGTGTCCCTATGCAGGTCGACCCTTGGGACATGAAGTCCAAAAACCATTTTTAGTCAGACTCTCAACCGTCGACATATCTATCCAAGAAAAATTACGACCAAGCTGCTAGTACGACGCATGCTACATGTGATGGTTTTGATTTGATGGACTATTTTACCAAACAATTTCGAGTTACCTTACTTAACAGCCGCTTAGTTTTAATCCTAAATACAAATACCTATTTACAATGTATTAGATCCATCCTTCATTACTAATGATACATGTGCTTAACATGCATCTCAAACCACAGCCACCTTTGTCATCTTATGTACCTGAAACCTTAAAGTCTAGAGTAAAGGCAGGATTCGAAGCTACAACGTTAAAATTACTTTATCAAAACGGGTTTTCCTGCTACCGGTGATTAAACCCTTTGAACACTTTCATTTTGCACATTTTTCTACTTCCTCGGAGAAATCTTGTAGGAAGGCATGTCCCGTTGATAATTTTACCGAAACACACTCAACCCCAGCAGTAGAGAAAATTAATAGCAAGCAACTTCGGAAATTGGACTTCTCATGCTTGCCTGCTTTTATGCAAAACTGGGTACGGGAAAGGGAAATGACTCATTTAAGGAGTATGAGTGGTTGTTTGTGGTTTGCTAATTGGTACTTTCACTATTTCATGTAGTTACCCAACGCATTATTATTTTTTTTCTTTTGGGCAGAGAGAAAACATCTGAAACTCGAGTTTCCTTCTTCAAGGGTTCATTCTGCCATTTAAAGTTTCCACTCCTTTTCAATGAAAAGCTGAGAACGCTTGTATGTGGGGAACCTATTGCAAAGAAAAAGCAGAGCTGAAACAGCCTACAATAAGTTTAGGATATAATTTTGAGATATTCTTCTCTAGACCTTGTAGCAACTCGCGTTTTCTTTGTTTCAAAATTAGAAGTGTTCTTAATGGCAACTCCCCTCTTCCAACTTCAATTCATTGCGTCTACCACCACTACTACTACCTCTTCTTCCTCCGTGCAACCATCCCGAAACAGCAAGAAAACCCTACCCACTCTACCCTTTTGGACGGGATACGTTGTGCTGCTTATAAACTTCTCTCGCAAATAGCATGTTACGTTCACACATTTTATACAAAACTTCTCTCGCAGCCGCAGTTTCGCACACTTGCATCCCAAAAGTAATGAAAACACTAGAGGCACCCCAGCCGCGAGTTTGTTCTCGAGAAATGAAGTCATGCAAATCTGCTATAAATTACTACCACCGTAGATATTACGTATACACCCACCCTAAATACCTGTCAGAGAGGCGGTAAAAGACAATCTAGCAAAACCTGGGATACATGTTATTATTATACCCCACCACCACCACAATGCAACTCGGAATTAGAAAGGTCACTAAAAGTTTCCAGCAACCTGGAAATGCCAAACTTGGAGGGCGAGGGAGAGGTGTGTGCATTGGCAGTGACAATGAGAAAGGCCAAACGCCAAGCAATCCTCCTGGACTTTGATAGTTGTCGACTTAACAATAAAAAAGGCATTATTGAGGTGCAAACCCATGTTCTCCTATTTTCATTAAATTACCCCCTGGATTTCACTAGTCCATCCCGATTAAACATGACACACTCGAGTACTTTGTTGGGATTCAAAACCGTGAACACGTGCATGCAATCAACTTTTTTCATCATTATCGATCAGGTAGCGTAACTGGGAGTAAAATAACGTAAAAAAATTTTTTTTCCCGAAGCCAACCTTGTTTGTAGTATCTACCCCTTTTTCCCAGTTAAAAAAGTGTGCCCATCCTCGAAACTTTATTACCTAGCTCGTCTATTGCGTTTCATTGTGTGCTAACTTAAAGTGCTGGCACTGGCACGAGACCACGCCACGAATAAACGTAATATGTATTGCTAACAATTGAGAAGCAATACAGGAGAGAGAAAATGTTCCAGCTAACCTTTTTTTACAATGTTCCAAAGAAGGAAGGTCGAAATACAATAAAACAACTCTATTTGACAGAGAATGGGCGCGCGTGGAGCAGTGGGAAAACAAGCAATATCTGGCAATCCGTGAATGACCTCTCGTGCACAAAAAAGACGGTTTGAGAAGTACGCAGACCCGTTTTTAACCTTAACGTTTCTTTACTACTACTCTACTACTACTACCATGGTGTGTTATGTAATGCGAAGTGTTTTTTCCACTTTCCTTTTCTACACGTACACGTTTTTATGGAGGGGAGGGGAGAAACTTATTTTTTTGGAAACCTTACAACAAGTATAACATCCATTTATCCGAGGATAGGAACTCACGCCATGTCATGCAATTTTCATATAACAAAATGCAATATAGGAAATCACTTTCTCCGATTCCCATTTTCTATTTCTATGCTTTTCAATGCAATCCTCAACTTTTACGAGAGTAGTGGCATGTGTACACTTTGCAATCCACGGATTTCACTCGAGGGCTTTAGGATTTCCAATGATGCATTATTGCCATGGAATATGAATGTGGAAAAGATGACAGAAAAATTGCTTGTTTCTTTCAAAATGAGGTTTTTCCCGAGCGCAAAATTGTGCTGGAATGGCGTGCAATTGGGAAATAAAGAAGGAAATATAGGAATGGAGCAATGTGCAAATCAAACACCAACTCGTCATTGATCTTAAGATCAGTCAAAATGTACGGCAATGCTAAATTTCCCTTTGGCAGACGGTCTTTCGTAAGATGCTACTTGTTCCTACTTCTCTTCTACACTTGGAGCACTTTCATTGTCGCTACAGACCCCTTAAGTGCAACCTCACCGTCACCACAATTAACGCCGAATCCACTTGCCGACAATAAGACAGAGAATGCTAAAATCGCACTAGAACTGAA